>WYDI02015047.1:0-35000 GCA_009867235.2 Psittacus erithacus
ACAGGTTGTGGGGGGAAAACAAGCAGGCTACATGCTTTGTCTAATTTACGACTAAGCTTAAACCACAACACTGGCCCTACAGGCTGTCTGTCTGGAGGTTTTTCCTCGTATATACCATGAGCCAGATGAGGAGTCAGTCTGGAAGTATCATGGTTATACGGGAAACGGAATCTCTGGGTTTGGTCTCCATGACCTCTTGATCCCATGAAACATACTGTTCTTGTTTTCTGTTAAAGTCAGCTGTTCTGTGTACTCAGGTAAAGGACTCCAGAGTGGGACAAAAGGAATATAATGACATAACCAAAAAGCACTGTATGTTGGCTATGCCTGCTCTTTACCCTGTCAGTCTTTCTTTCCTGACTCTTGAGCATTGAAAGTGCTTTCTCTGAGCTGCTGAGTTTCATTGTGTTATGAAAAAAACCACACTGCACAGCTCTGTATTATGCAGGAGCCTCCACACATAGACAAATACTCAGCACTAACACTATTTTAGACAGTACAATCTTTGTAAAGGACACTGTGTTGTGTTACATTAAAAGTACATATAGCACAGTACATCCCTGCTTTTGATCAAGGGCTGCAGATGTTATTTTAAATACAACCTACCTGCCCTGGTAGTCAGCAATCAGCAAAGCTTAGTGCATCAAACTCATGAGCAGAAGCATGTTCAATCACAGCCTTCTTTTAAGCATTCCAGATGTTGGCAGCTGCAGTTCTCCTTGAAAACTGATGAAAATATAGGCTGAATTTGGAGATAAACACACCTTACTTCATCTTACCTTTAAGTTTTTTAATACTTTCTGAAGACATTAAAAGCATACTGTGTTTCATACTAATAACAGTGAATCAACTCTGGAGTTGATTGTCCTTGCTCAGGCAAGGCTTCCTGTGGCATATGGCAATCTTGCCTGAGCACAGACAGTGTAGGAGGCTGCGATGGCAATCGCTACTGCAATTAGCAAACCACACTACCATATTCATATTTTCCTTTATAGTTCCGATTCTAAACACTGGACCTTGCGTTGAATCCTCTATGTACAGAACTTCCATTAATTAAAATCAAACAGCAAGAAATATATAAAAAATCAGTGGTAAAATATGACTCATGTTATTTAATTAATGGGTAATTCCTCGCACCAATATGCTGAAAAAGCTTGAACTTAACCTTTAGGATTAAAAAATTCACCATGTGAGAAAATTTGCTTTTTTCCTTATCACTTTTCTCCCTAACAAATTTTAAAAACACATGTAAAATCTGCTAGCTAAGTGTTTAAGTACATACAATCCCTAAGAGTGTAAGTAAGCTCCTATTGCTATCCATAACAACTTAGATAACAGCATGAACAAAAACCACCGAATGGTACATACATCAATGTTGGAATATACAGGACACTATTTCCACTGGAGTTCCTTCAGGTGATGACTGCAACAACCCAGCAGATACACTTTCCTCCTCTTTCTGTCTTTCCTCAGTCATTCATTTGAAAATTACCACACAGGTATCATTTGTAGAGCAATGTTAAGTGTGGAAGCACATGGAGACAAAGTCTGTATTTCATAATAACTCAGCAATATGGATTTTGGCCTTAAGGGTACATTCATTTAGACAAGAGAATAGCAGTAAGAAAGCCCATGAGCAAAATCTTCCAGCCTTACAGAAGGAGACATTCATTCAGGGATGAGTGCTTTATTTCAAGTTTAATAAATTTTCAAAGAATTGCCAACTCACACAAATTTGTCACTAATCTTCAAATTGGAAATACTAATTTTTTCTGCTCACGCCTTCTCCTGGAGAAGGTGCTTGGTTCTTCACTATCAGTTAAAAGTGGTTTGCTTTTAGCTACTGTATTTTTCCTCAGTTTAAATAGTTACTTCCTCCCTGTTCTTCCTGGAAACTAAAAAGCATTGGATGGGCAATCCAGAGGTAGGATTCTTCATCAAGATAGGAGGGGCAGAGAGGAACAATGGCCTCTGATATTGCCTATGTTTTTTCCACAGATACAAGCTGATGCTACAGGAGCACCCTCTGCTTCTCAGATACTTTGAAACAGAACATGACCAGAGCAGCTTGTGTTTACATTTCTTGTCTTGAAGTGTTTTGTACCAAAAAATAGTTCTAAGAGGGTCAATGGATGTATTAAATGTGAATAGACCTAATACATTCCAGATGCTCCCATCCCAGTCAGGCGGTCTGTGTCTATGACAAGCCTGTGCCCAGTCTGAGCTGGCTGCTATAAACAAAGGGGACTGCATAAAAATAGTATTTAGGTATGCATTTTTATTACCCAGTAAACTGGGCTCTTTTTATGTATTCTGACTAATATGCGCTGGGTTGTATATAAATGTTTCCTGCTGGGTTTTGTTGGCGTTATTTCTTTAAATTCTTCTAACAGGACAGGCAGTCCTTGGGATGGCCTTAAATGCAGCACACTCCCACTGCAAGGCCAATGAGGTTTGTTTATACTTGACATGAAGAAGATTTGACATTTAGGCCAAGCATTTCTGTGTTTTACACTGCCTTTCTAAAAGCCCTTAGCTCCGTCATTCTCTTTCTCTCTGATAGCTGAAGAGAAAGGCCACCTAACTATTCCCTGTTCCTGGCCAACAGGGGCATCAGTGTATCTCTGAGTGAGCCAACAGTTTTTCATAAAAGAAAGAACACTTTTCAGTTACAGTCTTCTTACACATAAATAAGGACAGTCAACCTGCAAGAGTAACTGCAGAACCAGAGGAGTCACAGGATGGTGGAAGAAGAGAAAACATCAGTAAATCTTCCTCCAATCAAACCTTGACATCTGACAATTATGCAGAGAAACAGTGTACCTCATCTTATGCTTCATGATTACCCATCTTGGACCAAAAGTTGCAGCTGTAGCACCACAAGCAGAGGAAGTTTTGATCAGAATGGCCAGGAGGAGTATGAATTCATGTTGTTTAGCTCGGTCTTGCAATGGGAACACTTTTCCAGTAATGGCATATTCCAGCCTGTATGACTACAGCAGTGGCTGTTAGGGTAATGCTGGCTAGAAGCTGCACACAGGAGGAAAGAATGACAACAAAGATGGGGAGAAATTGCTTAAAGAAACAAAGTGCAGAGGTATGAAAAGGCTAAGGGAAGAGGAATTTAGTGTTGAATGGCTGGTTAAAACAGCAGAGGGGTTTTATAGTCATAGAGCTGGAGGATCAGGAGGATCAGAATGATCAGGAATCCAAATCAGGGATGGGACTTCTGAACACAAAAAGTGATGGAAAATAGTATATGGAAAATAGAGACCATTAAGAATAGAAACATAAACATAGGAGGAAATTTGATAAGAGTGTTGTAAGAGAAACAGAGGTAAAGTGAGAAGCAAGAAATTAGTAATTCTGAAAATGAAAACTGGATGAAATTACAGTCCGTGTTACTTGCCCAACCTTCCCTTCCTCCCTAATCACTCTTGGATTCATTGCCCTATGTGACACAGGATAATTAGAGGTAATTATATCCCTACAGATTTCATGAAAATTTGCAGTATGGAGAAAGACCTATATAACATCTCTAGCATATGCAGGAGAGGCAGACACAATACTACCTTCCATTTAACAGAAGACAGGTGGCCAATCAGCACATGTGCATCTCCCATCTAGTCACAGAATTGCCATCTCTTGCCCAGTCACAGTGTGGCTAACAGAGAGGATAAAGGATACATGCCTGGGAGACTGATGCTCATGAAAACACCATGATCTGTTTAAATCTGAAGACTTTTAAGTAAATTATGAGTTGAGAGCTCTACCTCACATGCAAACAATAATGAGGTAGAGCTCTTTTGGCTGCCCACTAGAATTCTAATTACTCAGTGATCTGCTTTTTAGTTAACTATTGTAGACTAGAGATAATTAAAGGGAATTTATCCTTAAAATGAGGATGAGACAGCATAGTCTTAATGATTCATGTGCTTCCAAAGTTTGACAAAGTACAAATATACTGGTTTTTACGAAAATTCAAAGTTACACTTTTAAAATTCAAAATAATAATGTGAAGTCTTACTTAGAAATTAACTAATTGATCAAATAATTGCAAAACCTGAATAATGCCTCGACATTCTTAACTTTCCCCCTATGCAATAAACAAAGTCTCACCATTGTCTAAAAATTTCTCCTCATAAAAATAAATCTAAACTATCTTAAAGAAGCAGTTTTACATAAGAATAAGCTAAGATAAAAAGCCCATGACTAACAGTACAAAATCATGTGAAAAGATAGGAGACATTTTGGGTACTCAAAATACAGTATACACCATTTCTAGTGACAATGTGTGTACAGTTTGTGTATTATCAGAAATAAAAGGAATTAAGAGATTTTTTGAGATCACTACTATGTGAAGGATTCTATTTACATTGGAATGTATTTAAGACACCATTCTAACAATATCTTGAACTTTTCACTAAAAGGATCTGCCAGTACATTTTGTCCACACCCTGATAACCATAGGTCAAGTAGGATCTGAAAGCAAGTTGAGAAATTCTCAGTGATTGTCTCTTCATGTTTAGTAACACAGTCAATAAAGAAGACAGACAACCCTGCAGGGGGGCAAGAAACCCAGACTTAACTGTGATGTGCTGTCTCATGCACAGACATACTGTGTTCTGAGTTACTGTAAGTAAAATGAACAGTATGGAATGTGCATTGCAGATGGATCACTTGCTGAGCAAAGCTTCTTGGCATTCACATACATAGGTGGGAGCCATTCACCATGGTTCAGATGTAAAAAAGGAAATTAAGGGAAAAAAAATATTTGGTACATCCAGAATGCAAATTCAGACATCATCTAGCTTTTGTGGACAGCTCAGTTTTTAATAATGTAAATTAGTGAGGCACACAGTGATAAATTTAGAAGATAATTATCCACATTCATAGCTATTTTAAAAGGAAGGTCTCATCAGAAACCAGTTTTACAACACAGAGGCTTAAAGTTTTAGCTGGTTGGTCAACAGTTCAAAGGAAAATAAGAAGTTGATATCTGAATGCCTATAGATATCAGCTGTTAACAGAAGAGGTGATCTTCCCAGGTAACTCCCTGCACTCTCTCATTTGAAATACGTCTCCACTGGTAGAGCAACAGATTGAGTTTGATGGATATTCTTGTTGCATTCTGAGGTGTGAAGAAAAGGCCTGAACTGCGCATATGCTGCAGAAGACAGTTTTCGCTATTACTTCTGGTAGCTCATTGTAGCTGTTACTGCTTTGTTCACAACCTTTGCACTCCATGATGTCTCTTGAAAATACAGCATTTTTTTCACTGGTTGCCTTCAATTAAAGAGGCATTTCTGCTCAGAGTATGATCTGTAAAATGACATTTGATTCAGTTTTTCTGACTCCTGATCAAATGTGCTTCAGTTTACATATGTAAATGTGCATGCTACACAGGCACAACCTGATAGTCAAGCCGGTTCTTTTCTTCATCCTGTCTCAATGACAATATCCTTAACTAATTCCTGCATTGCTTTAATATAACTGCTTATAGATAGCTGTGTAGAAGATACAAAGAATGGATATTATCCATCTTGCCTTACCTGAATTGTTTTGTATTTGCATTTAAAGTTTAAAATTTATTTTTGAATAAACCAAGCAGTTAAGTTCTGCATGAACGCATACATCTAAAGGAAGTTCTGCTAAAGCGGTATTTGTATGACAGGTTTTAAAAAGTTAAATTTCACTTTAAACTCAGGAAGAATCATGGAGTTTGTGAGAAAGTTGTTCATAAATGACATAGGGATTTCTTTTCTCTTTTTTTTCTTTTTCCAAACTTGGCTTTTATAAACAGTTAAAACACTGCAATACCCCCTCATACTGCAGACAGTAATGACTGCCAGCACTCTTTGGTAGAGGGAATCTGAAAGCAATTGAAACAGAAAGGATGAATAAAAGCTTGCTGCAGTCACATCTGTACCAAAAGCAGATTTGATCTTAAGTTCTCTAGAACATCTTCCATTTCTTTCTATTTTGAGTTTTTCCCTGAGCTAATAGCATTTCTGAAGAATATACCATCTAACCAGGACTGATACTTCTCCTCACATTAATCAGTTGTCAAGAGATCACTTGAATGGCAAGATAAATACATCTTAGAATAAACAAAATTCAGGAGTTGGAGAGGACAGCCTGTACATTTCTGATGCACTTTCCACATGACAACTGAGAATCTTTACAGAATTGCTCAAGACAGGCAGTACCAGAATTCCTCAAAACCTAAACATACTGACTTTTTAGAATAAACCATGTTTTCTAGAGCTTGTGTAGGGGTCTGATGATCTTGAAAGAACTGAAACAGTGAGTCTATTTTAACTTCCTATCCACACCCTCATAAAAGAAATTCTGTAGGAACAAGGAATATTTATTCCATTGGAAAGGAATTCATAGCAGAAATAATTTTTTTTTTTAAGTCTGAAAAATTGGGGGAGCATAGTACATACTACAGAGAACTAGTACTTACCTAGTACTCTGTGATATAATTTCTTATTTTTTCTCAGATACACATAATTTAAATTATTAAAAATAAAGTGCTTGGTCCTCCAGTCTTCCTAAAGTCACATCACCACATGGCTTTTGGAGAAATTGAGATACATACTTTGTAAGCCTGAATACAGACTTGGTTTTTTTTCGCATCCATGTACTCCAATTGATACTGAATCTCTTTAGCTCCTAGATCAGTAATTTTTCATACGCATTTTTATGTCTCTCCTCCTACAATTTCCTTTAGAGGTGAGCAAGACAAAACCAGCTGCCTGGAATATTGCTCAACATATATTGTGATTACAGCCATTCAGTTAAGCACTGGTCCATATATCTACCATACGATGCTCCTCCGCATGCTCTTGTACAACTTTTCCATACAGAAATTAAAGCAGCTTTAGAAATAGCTTGTCACATATTTATCTTTGGCGTACCACATTCTAATAGAGGTCAGCTGTAGCCATGAATTTTATGCCCCACTGTCTGAAACAGTAATATCAGTCCATATATGCTGGCTAAAACACTTTTACTCAAGTCTGAACAGATGGCTGATTCACAGTGTATATAGACTCTTCATGGCCAACATTTTAAGCATAGTGACTTACCACTAATAAGACATTGGCACTGCCTTAGAAGAACATGATGTTCTTTCATATTCCAAACCAACATTTTCACTCTGAAAAATACCAGTAAACAGTTTCTGAGATGTCCAAAAAGAGTGTCAGCTGATCCAGAAGATCCAGCAACAGCAGTATAGAATACTTTTTTTTAATTATACTGGCTTTTTTCAATTGGGGATAGCATTTCCTATTGAAGTGCTATTATAGTATTGAAATCTCAGGTATTCAGCTTTATTCTTTTGCTCTGAGAAAGCAAATGACTTCATATTTATATGCTGAACTAATGTTTCAAGAAGCTATAGATGGATTAATGATTTCATGGATATGCTACCAACCCCCGGCACTTCAATTTGGAATGCAATACTAACCAAACACAGCAGTTGCCATTATTTTTATTAGCTGATTTAAGAATGAGGTACATTCCTAAGGAGTATTTTAAACATCAACTACTATTATTGTGCCATGTTAGACAGTATTTTAGAATAGGATTCATCTGCCCAAATACAGATGAAGCTATCTGCACCTGAGCTACTTGTGAGGGCTCTCTTTATAGTCAGTGGAGAGAAACAGGCACTTTTAGAGTGCAATTGATCTTCTCTTAAGATTGACAGCTACACTGTAGACATCTAAAGTTGGATGAGATTAATAGTGTCCCCAACATTTGTTAAATTATGCAAGGTTCTATATAAATAGAAGACAAAGTCTCTTCCCTAAAGAGCTTTCATCTTCAGTCAATACATTTCCAGAACTGAGCATCTAAATTGCCTGTCTTTGTCAAGTGACTCCCTTTGATGTTATTCCATAAGGTGCTCTCTGGTTTTCCTGGACAACACACAGCACTCACATGAGAAAGCAGTTCATTGAGGACAGGGAGCTGAAGAGTTACCAAGAGAATCTCTGAGAGCTGTTTTTCCAGAATTATGATAGGTAACTTTTTGAAAAGTTTTTATTTATCTTCTTAGAAGTGAGTTGTATTTTGTCAATTTTTAGTGACAATCTGGTAAGGCAAGTACTTCAAAGTAGAATGAAGAATAACACTTGCCTGCAAGAGTCTACTCTTCCCAGATACACTGATTCCCCTGGGAGACCGCAAAGCGCATTAGTGGCTCCTCCTCTTTGCTACTCTGTCACATGCATGCATGTACACAAGCACAGCTATATAAGGGAACCAAAAACATTACTTGTGCCATTTTCCAAACCTTGGACAGGTAGGAATCCATGCGCAATACAGGCTGATGGCAAATTAAAGCTGAGTATTATCACATTCTTACTTTTGTTAACAGAACTAAAACTCAAAGGGAGGACACGATTTGACTTTTCTAAGGCAAGAGGCTTGTTTTAGAAAAGGAAAAGAACAGTATCCATACTTATGTGGAGCACAAAAGTACAACACTGGAAAAATAAGTTTTTTGGTTCTTTCCTTTTCTGTAACAAAATTAAAAGCAAACTGTAATATTTTGCCTGCCTAATCTTAAATGATCAAGTGGAGTAAAACTCTTCAGCTTAGAAAGAATTCACTTTAGTATGCAACTAATCTATGATTTCTAGTACACCATTCCCACTATAGTAGGAGATATTCAAAACAACACAAAACACAAGCTATCTTTTCACAAACCACCACAAATGGTTTCATGACAGCCACCATTTTTTCCTCTCATACCACACCCTTGCTCACTGCAATAAACCTAAGCACAAATGAATTTAGATGTTTCCTTGCCCTGCAGAGAAGGACTTGGGGGTCTTGGTTGATGAGAAAATGAACATGAGCCGGCTTCAGTGTGCGCTCACAGCCCAGAAAGCCAACTGTCTCCTGGGCTGCATCCAAAGGGGCATGACCCTCAGGTCAAAGAAGGTGATTCTGCCCCTCTACTCTGCTCTCGTGAGACCTCACTTGAAGCATTGTGTGCAGTTTTGGTGTCCTCAACATAAAAAGAGCAAGGAACTGTTGGAACAAGTCCAAAGGAGGGCCACGAGGACGATCAGGAGGCTGGAGCACCTCCCGTATGAAGATACATTGAGAAAGCTGGGGCTGTTCAGCCTGGAGAAGAGAAGGCTGCATGGAGACCTCATAGCAGCCTTCCAGTATTTGAAGGGGGCTTATAAGGATGCTGGGGTAGGACTCTTCATTAAGAACTGTAATGATAGGACAAGGGGTAAAGGGTCCAAACTTAAATAGGGGAACTTTACGTTAGGTGTAAGGAAGAAGTGCTTTGTTGTGAGGGTGGCAAGGCACTGGAATGGGTTGGCCAAGGAAGTTGTGAATGCTCCATCCCTGGCGGTGTTCAAGGCTGAGTTGGACAAAGCCTTGGTGACATGGTGTAGTGTGAGATGTCTCTGCCCATGGCAGGGGGTTTGGAACTTAATGATCTTAAGGTCTCTTCCAATCCTAACTATTCTACGATTCTATGCTTTTTTTATAAAAAGATTGTGAATTCTAAAATTTTAAATTTTGCATTCTGTAGCTTAATCTGCTAAATGGTGCACAGAACCCATTAAGGTTTTGTCAATAACAGTGGCAAAAGACATCCTTTTTTACACAAAAACTTCCTTTCTGGTAGGCTTCTGAATCAGACTGGAAGTTTCCAAATGAGTTATCTACAGCAGATTAAGGTCTAACATGCGGGGAAAGAAATAAAAAAATAACTTGCTTACAGGGGAGTAACTTCATCCAGATGCACATACCAGGCTTGTCAAATCAAACAGAACACATCTAATTTGATGAGCTGGACCCTAGGAAAGGTTGAAAGTAGATTATTCTACTAAATATGAGATATCATAACTAAAATAGATAAGTCGATAATTAAAGTATCCATGGTAACAATAGCAGAGTAATGTGTATATTAATACTGGTCAGGTAAATGAATAAAACGAAAGCCCCAGGACTTTTAAAGAATTTTTCCTGTGTCTTACATTCTGTCACTGGGTAACTAGTCTAAAGCGAACATTCTCGCTCAATGCATATAATCTCTTTAGTGAATATTTAACTATTCAAATTTAGCTAACATACTATTTTTACTAAAATATAAAGCAAAACAAGATCTCAGTCACAGCCACAAAATCTTTTTTAATGTATTCCTTGTGCTAGTTCTGAATATTAATAAAAATTAATAATTAATTTTGCCTTTGGCATTGCAAGATATACTAGTTTTAATTAGTGTACTGTACTCCTATACAATTAAAAAATAATTGATGTCCACACTTATTGGCGGTCTCTGTGATCTCTTTTCCTGTTGTTGTCAACAAATACCTCAAAAAACAAGTTCAAGAATGTTTTGCTGTCCACTTAATTTACACATCAAAAGTAACAGACAAATCTTTTATGATGAAACAGAACAGTTTTCTGTTTAAATTATACACAAGTATATTAAATAGAAAGAGAAAATTAAAAACTGATGGCTTGAAGAAATAGTGAAAAGACTATCAAAATATTTAGTCTACCAATAAATTTTCCTTGAATGTATCAGTGGCTTACAGAGTATTTCAACCTAAATGCAGTGGCCATCTTGTGTTTGTTACATCAGTTCTATTGGATATTTAGTACTGATGCCTTCCTTGATCAGTTTTAGTTATTAAAATTCAGCATATTGTGTTACTGTTTTGCTACACCATATTAATTGTTCCATGAACTTCTTCATTATATAACACTAAAGTCTCTCTTTTTCACTCTGAAAGAATGAATCAAAGAATTGAAGTATAAATTCCCATGGGAAAAAAGTCTAACTTCCCTTCAATGTATTTGCATTAGGAATCCTGAATAAATATAAGTGGCTTTGTTGTTTTGTTTTTTTTTTTTATTACAGCCACTGAAACAAAGACATTGAATCCCAGATGTAAATTCTGCAACACAGTTATGAAACAACGAAAAAGTCATATGGTAAAGAACAGTTGAAACTGACTATTCCTTATCTAATCCAGAATCTGGTAACTTGAATTTAGGTCAGAAAATGCATCCAGAAGAGACATTTTGGGGCATGACAAAAAACTAACTACAAATTGCTGAGCTTATTTTTTTCAGTATCACAGTACTACACACCTCAGCGTTAGTATAGGCCAACGGCTGGAAAACAAATAAACGGAAGAGCAAAAAGGATTTAGACAACACAGGAATAAAACTGCCTTTTTGGCTTCTTCTTCTTCTAATCCCCATGCTTGTAGAGTAGCGAACATGAAAAATCAGCATATCAGGTATTTGTTTAATTAATGCTTTTATCATGATTAATGATCTCAATAGTAATTTTAACTAAAATTGGATAGTAATTCAAGTAACATATTTAAATAAATATCACGAAGAACTGAGACTACTACAAAGTAATTTCTATTTCTGAGGATTTTGCAAAGTTATTTCTCAACTTTTCTGGCACTACACACAGGAGTCAATGGCTTGCCTCAATGAAAGAAATGCAGTTGGTTTCCTTTTATGCTTGACGGAAAGCATAAAAATGCTTTCAGTTCAAAGCATAAAAATTACTCTGAAGCCTGAACTGCCACCTCAGCTTCCACTGTGGAGGGATTCACCACAGCCTCCTCTTGGTTCTCACAGCTCACACCTCCACCACCCAGCTGTGACACCTGGTAGCTAGGCACTTCACACTGCATGGGAGAGCTTCGACACCTTTCAGTTCACCTATCTGACCATGGTCTTTAATTGAAAGCTTTGGTTGCCTAACATGGCAAGATCAAACTCCATAAAAGTCCCATGTTCTCATTAAATGCAGCCAAGAGGCATCAAAACCCCCATGGCCACAGGTATACCACCACGTCACGGATTGGCCACCAGCACCCCTGATTGCAGTCTGATGACTGCTGCAAACAGCGCTGATTTGAATGCTGTTTCATTATGTGGATTTGCACTAAAATAAAGCAAATGCAGGATATTGCTTCCAAAATTCATATAAACATAGAATGGTTTGGGCTGGGTTGATTGGGTTGGACCTTAAAGATCACCTGGTTCCATTCACCCTGACACAGGCATGGACACCTTCCACCAGACCAGGTTGCTCCTAGACCAGGTTGCTCAAAGCCTCATCCAGCCTGGCCTTGAACACTTCTAAGCTAAATGCCCAGGGTCTGGAGTCCCAACATGCAGCTTAGTAATCTGGCATTCCTCCTACAGCCACAGGCCACTGCAGAGTTTATCAAGTAACAATTAAATGGCATGAGTGAAGTGAGATCTTTTTACCGCATTCCTTCCCTTGCCCTTCCAAAATTCATAAGAAATTTCAACTAAAAAGTGTCAAAGAAACATGGACAAGAGTCACTAATTCACATTCGACCAGATTTCCAATAGTTAAAATCTTATTTTATCCCTCAAAAAAGTAGTAAGCTGTAAACACTTGAATTCCACTTGGATAAATTTCAGTCTATGCACATTTTTGAAAAAGCTTTCAGTAACTTTAAATATCAGGTTTCTTAAGTTCTGCTTGTTAAGTTCAGTGTCACGGTTACAACTAGTACAATTCTGAACAACAAGTCCATATACACTTATACTTAAGCACTGCCAATAAACCTCCCTTTTAACCTTCCCTGTTATCCTCAGTTCAGGGCAGAGAAAATAATAAGTGCAATGGAAAGACAACTACTGCATAAGGTATCAGTACCCCAGCCAGGGCTCCAGAGGTCTACTTCTAGAAGTTTTGAATATAACTACCCTCTCTCTTCCCTTAATACACATTTCTTTCCAACCCTCCCATAGAAGCAGTCCCGAACAGGATGCTTTTTCCTTTTTATTTATGTGAATTTTCATGACATGTCATGCACCACATTCATAGCAATCACTGACAGATAGTTAAAGTTTCTAACGGGCTATAGGGGAAACCGTTTTCCACCAACTGTTCTCCCACATGCCACGATAAAATATATCTTGTGGACTAAATCTCTTCCCACTTGTATCCTGCCAAAAAGCGTGGGTTTTGTTTTTTAAATGAGGCTTGAATGAAATTCCGTTAGCTATTCCTGAGCTAAGGCAGGATAGCTATCCCAGCATAAAAAAAAATCTAACCACAGATAATTGAACTTGTCTCAAACATGAGTTGTTTTCTGGAAATGTGACATGGGAACAGACTTTAGTACAATGACAAAGTTATTTATTTTGTACAATCTTAGTTGAATCAAAACCAGCTAAAGACCACTTGAAACCATAAGGTATCTCCTTGTCTTCTTAGAAAAGTATTTTTAGTTCAGCGGGGATGCTTTAACCATGGATGTCTTTTTCATGGATGGATGAATATACCCATTCGCTCGCATGGTTTACAATCAATGTATGTGGAAAGCCATAAGAACTCAGAAGTTATACCAGAATTGCTATCATCACTTTTTAATTTGTGAGATTTTTCAAGATAATACAAGAAACAAAAATGTTTTTTAAAAAGTCAAAAGCAACATGGTTTTATCCACGCTATATTTTTGTGATGTTTTATACTGTTACTTTTGGGTTTGAATGCTATATCAATGCAAGCACTGAGCAGTGCGAGATGTTATATTTAATTTGCTGTAGATAATGAATGTAAATAGGCTATATATGTTTTCACTCAGGCATGCTAAGAATTACCACATGCAGAAAATATAAGTTTTTAACACTCAACTGGATTGAGTTTAAACTTTGAACAACTGAGAAGAAATGAGGAATTTTAGCCAGGCCGCAGCAAATACAAACTTCGTTGGTGCTTGTACTTGATGCATTCAAAGGTATTCTCAGCATTCCAGTCTTCACAAACCCCTGAAGATCACAAAACATGGATTCCTGTATGGCTCACTTTAATTCTTTACAGTATATTTGCTGCAGATACTATACTGGGGGTTGGGAAACACGGGGTATCAGCCTCTGCCACCTCTATGCTCACCACTGCAGATGACTCTAGGAAGAGCAGAAAATACACGCATAAGCCATCATGCTACCCAAAGTCTGCTCTGATCCCCTCTTCTCATTTCCTTCTTGGAAAGAAAACTGGATTTTCTCCAAGGCTAGACAGGTGGCAGGGAAATATTTTTTGGTTAATTACCTCAGAATGCTGGGAAAGGTGTGCTGCTACCTCATGTCTGCATTGCGCTGCCTCACACTGGTAATTAAGCTGATCAGTACTGGTACATCTACCCACCAATCAAAGCTGGATATAAGGGATATTTTGAGGAGACAAAGCATTAAACAACATTGAATTAAGAGTTCGGGTAATCAAGATGGCACATGATCTACTTGAAAAATAAGGCAAATCCTTCCAAAAGAGGGACAGCTGGCATGATGAAAGTCAATCTTAACTACAAGAAATGCATTTCTTGCTTTAAGAGTCACAGTTGGGGCCTCTGTGTAGGCTTGTAGCTAATGAGTTGATAATGTCTCCTTCAGGAGAAGGGAAAAAGGCCACTACTCAAATTCTTCTTGATTCCTCTTCATTTGGGATCCTGGCAAATCAAGCTTGTCTCTAATATTTTTATAATGACCAGTCTTCCCAATGGTGGACTCAGTGACAAACACGCTCAACCCAGCCTTAAATTAAACACAGATTTTAAGTGAAAAATTGGAGACTACACATAAGTGGTTCAACTGAAATTAGGAAAACTACGTGCCTTTGCACAGCATGTGTGTTTTCAGCATTGCAGATGTCTTACTGTTTCTGAATACTGGACTAACCCTTTGTATTGTGACATCCTTGAACACATCTGAATTTAAACACTATTATTTTAATGCACTGTTTTCTGTAGGGAGTACCATAGCAAAGTCGATTTTGTATCATTAACAACAGAAAAAGAAAGATTTCCTGTGATCAGTGTTTCCAAAAAAACCCAAACTAAAAGCAGCCTCATGTATTTCTCTAAAGGTAAGAGATGTTCTCTGTATTTCTTAGAATTAATAATGTGCTAACTTGCTGAATCCAGACAAATGTGAAAACAAGCACAAAGATGCAAAGTTGGTGACTGGCTTAATATTTTCCAGAAGCAGAATAATTTGGCCCAAGCACGAATATGTGTATGGCACTTAATGCTTACTCTACCTGCAACGTGCTGCCAGTATATGTGGAAGCACATATGCACATGGAGGTAAGCATCCTAGTGTCCAGGCTTTAGTGGACCAGTTACATATTTTCAGTCATTTTTGCTATAGTCTCCATACATAAAATGCATCAATTGGTCAAATTAAGCACACAGTTAAGCAGGTATGTTTTGTAAAAATTTTCCCTTAACATCACCTAGCCTGACAATGCCTGGACTTACACATAATTTACTAAGCAAGAAATTTCTAGAAACAAACTACTTCAGCTTACAGGGCCTAAACTACAAACTCCAGCAGAGCTTAAAAGTAGTAACCAGTATTAATTGCAGTATTCATGGGAATTTTTTAAACATAAATGAAATTAATAGATTGCACAATTTCTAAACTATTACTTCTGACAAACTTTACTCCAGATAAATAATTGCTTACACTGCTTTTTAAAGACAAATTCCTGCCAAGTCTGAGCTAGCAACCAGTCTCAATCCTAGAAAAAATTAGTAACTTCAGCATGTGCTGAATTTAACTGCTGTTTAATACAAAAATGCTGCAAAAGTAATATAATTGTTAAGAAGGCAAATTGAGACCAGAGTCCAATTCTGATGTGCAAAGGTGATACGACTTGAAATGCTGCTAGACCAATCTTCTAATAAAAATGAATAATACAATCAAATAAATTATATGAGGTCACTAAAACTCTTTTAAAGTAAATCATCAAATAGAAAACAGATCTTTCAATTTTGGGGGGAAATATGAAGACTCCAAACATCCCTCTGCAATCTCTTTCATCAGTTCAGTAATTTTCAACATAAGTCCATCCTCTTCTGAATCCACCGTATGCCTCCTCCTGCTCCTCCCCCACTTCTTCTCTAATAGTGTTCAGAGAGAACTTCAAGATGTGGGCTAATGGAGCTGGCATGGGTTGGAGTTTAATATTGCATGTGCTTAACTTTTTGTGCAACTGACCAACATGACATGTCTAACTGTATAAATGGAAGTTTTATGGTGATAAGATCAGTAGTTACTGAGATATTTATGTGACATGCTGACAGATATAAAACTACAAAGCTTGCTTTTATGCCTTACATCCTCTAGGAAAAAAAAAATAAATACTAAGATGATGGGTCACTTTGAAGAGAATTTATTATCCAAATTACCTAATACCTGGCTAAATTCTTATATGCAAGATGAGGTCTCAAAAATGCTATTAAAACTATGAACTTTAATTTCAGAGGATCTTAGTATTCTCTGCCAAATGGGGCAGAGTACAGCCAGTTTTCTTGTCTCACTCTCTCTCTAGATCATGGTGCTGTCATCCAACCAAAAAGGAGAATGATGACAAAAAACAGAAAAAGGCACAAGATAATCTCTCTCCTGTTTTTACACTCTATAGGTTCAGGCCTCTCTGGGAGATTCTCTTTGCTGCTGAGGTGGAGGAGGAATACTGCGATGAGAGGAGGTCAAGATTAAAGAAATATATTATTTGTGTGTGTGTGAATATGTACACACACATATGTACAAGTGGAATCTCTGAACAAAATAGAGTCTCTTTTACGTTTTGATCTGGGGAAAACCAACCTCAGAAATTCTTACAAGAACAAGACAATGATGTTTCCTGCTGCTAGAAAGCAGTTCCCCCTCCTCAAGCTGTGCCCACAGCTGAAGATAAAAGCCTGCTGTACTTCCTTCTCTATTTGACGTGAATGTTACTTCACACACTGAGAAGATGGGCAGCCACAGCAGTCTGTAAAAGAAGAGAGAATAACCTGGTGGCAGGAAAGAAGCTGAAAAATGGAAATTCTTTTTTTTTTTTTTTTTTTTTAATGAGTTTGAGACTTGTAGGGAAACATTAGGCCAGAAGGAAAATTTCACTTCAGGAGACACAGGTACCAGACTCTGTGCGAAGAATACTGACCCTGAGAATAACGTAAGTCGGAGAAAAGAAGCAGCAGACTGGGGGAAAGTGCAAAATGTCCATCTGTGCTGTTACTTTCTCAGGAAGTCAGACTCTTCGTGGCTAGGGAGGATGTTCAGTGCCCCTCAGCCCCACCTGACATGGCCCCCATTCAGATTTGTTATTGTGCACATTCCCCAAAGGAAATCTGTGTCATCAGTGCTGAGAAAACGAACTACTTCTTCAGCCCCTGAAGGATACTCCATCATCATTCTCTATAGCTCATCCACATCCACACCCCATATGACACTTCTGCTATTCCCTCTCTCACCTCCGCTATTCCCTCTCTCACCTCCCACATCCAGTCCATTCTTTGTGTATCTCCAGCCTTGACAGAGAGAACAGTTAATTTTGAGTGAGAAGGTGTGTTTTACTTAGTTAATCCAGAACATTTGTTTCACAGTTTACCATGAACCTCTTTTCTGCTCAAGCCTTTCTACAGCAGCTTTTTTGATAGCAGGGATTTTATCTCTTTGGCCTGCTTCTAGTCTTGTCTGAAACATCTGGTGGGAGAAATAAAAGCAGCAGTAGAATACAAAGTGAGGTTTGGAATAAAGAAAAGAGCATGGAGTGCTTCTGTCAACATAACAAATACAAAGGACCACCATATCTGAGTGTGAACCAGCAGGACACATGAAAGTTCAGATGCTGGGAGTGGGAGACTTAGATAAGGCTTTGCCTTTTAGAATTACTGTGTTGGAAAGAAAATACTGGATCTCTCTTGGGGAATAAACTTAAAAATCATGTTAGCCCTAAAATATATATGCCATTTTTTTGCATCAGTTTCTTTTATGCTTTCTTTTCTCATTTAGGAGGTGAGACTAAATTATTCCCCCACATCTAAAGCACCTAGGTTTGCTATTGGAAGTACAAAATGGGAATTCTTGTAAGAATATTTAGACCTTCTTTAAAAATTGACAGTGTCTAATGACAAATCTCCCTATTCATCACCTGTCTCAAAACTTTTTTTGGAGCAATCAGTGGCATTATTAAAGCTTTATAGTGATTTTTCTGGCACCACCATTTTAAGTTCATTTTGGATATTGTTAGAAAGACTTTGTTGGTTGTGCCAACTGACCATAATGATTAATATATAATTAAGATTCTTGACAATTCCTCTTGTGTCAGCAGGAACATGTCAATGCCTTTGTCTTTATCCAATGCACACACTCAGAGCTGATTGCTCAGATGCTGTTGGTGGCTCACAAATGAGCTATCACCTAATGATTAGATAGAGCTGACAGAAATCAAATTCTAATAATTGCAAGATAACCTCATGTTTTAATTCAACTAAAAATATTGTTCAATAGTTTTTGGTCATCGTTTATCCAATCAAAACAAAAAACCTCGTGGCTCTAGCTGCCTGTATAAACCAGACAAATAATACTGAATAAAACCTAATCTCACAACACAGATGAAGTAAGAGAGAACTAGTACTGCTGTCTTTAAACATAAGTTGCTGTAGATACATGAGAGCAGAATCCGAGCCTTAGCACTACCTCTATAGCATATGCTATATGCAACTTCAGATTAAACTGATTTACTGAATAGGAAACCAGCAAAACAAGTAAACAACAAATCCACAACCAAAAAAACCTAGCCTTTTTCGCTCCTGTCTAACATCTTTCCTGCTTGTTACACAGCCATGGTCTTGCTTCAAAACTGTTTTGCAGTTTTGCCAGGCAACAGTCTGTTACAGTATACATAAATGTGATTTTGTTTAGGGGACATTAAGGATGCATGTGACAAAAGAGTAGCAGCCTATCAGCCACGAATTAAAATCCGTTACTGTATTTTAGTTTATTGATCTACTGCAAGCTTCTCAGCATTGTCTAATTTAAATAAAACTTCAATTTGTAACAATAGTATAAATAGAAGGCAATATTGATCAGAGCACCACCAGCCAGCTGAACTTTTGTTATCACTGAAGCCTAGCCAGTTAATGTTGAATGTTACAATTTATTACACTGCAAAGTACAATACAACACAATAGCATTTAGATTTATAAACAAAGATATGTTGAACTACTGAAGGCAAGCTCAGTCAGCTCTGAACAAGAGCAGCTTTCTGATTTACTGGTACTCCTCAGCACTATTTCCCTACCTGAGGCAATATTTCATTACCCCTCTGATACAAACACCTGTTAACACTGCTCAAAACTGAAGATTTGATTTCTTTTAGACTCTTTTAAACTCCAGCAAAACATCTGATGTCCATCAACAAAGATTCATCACTGCTGTGGTAGGGGTTTTTGAGCTTTTGTGATAGGTTTTTCTGAGCTTTGAGGAACATTACCTGTTAAGATCGGCAAATGATGTCCTGGGAACAGAACCTTTGCAACAAATGGTAGCAGATACTAGACCCCTAACATCACTTCTTTTCTTCCCCTCTTCCTTTTTGCAGGAGTAAAAACTGAAGTAGATTGATGTGAAAAAAGCATGCTTAGCAGTAAATTCCGCGTTAGGGGCTGTTCTCAGACAGCAAGCAGTAAACCATTCTCTAGACAAAGAATATTTCCAGTCTTGAAGGTGCACTGTTTCAGTGGAATTACTGAATTGCCTTAAAGCCAGCTCATTGTCCCTGCGCTTACCAGCCACGAAAGCACTGCTGCTGCTTTTCAGAGGCAGGTACACACCCTTTCTTCTAGATGAAGAAGAGAGAGCTCCTTATGCTCTCTTCTTGAAGAGTAAGGCCAACTAGGATAACCTACAGGATAGAAAAGCATCAAAGGAAACAGGTCTCTGGGCTTTGCTTCAGAACAGAAGAAAATCAACAGTTTTCAAAAAGGAAGAACAAGAGGAAGTCCCACATTTATTAATGTGCCTGGATGCAGCACTGCTTAGTTAAACACATGGTCACCTGCACATGGGCAAATGGAGATGGTAAGCCAGCAAGGTATGCCACATTATAGGTTTCTCAGGCAGATCAGTTCCTTTGCCTCCCTCTGACCAGCAAAGTTTTAACAATTCCCTGCAACTCTTCCTCCTGATTGCAGTCTGTCCACATTCTCTGTCATAGCCAGCTTCCTTACTGTCATCCCAGATCCCTTACTGTCATCCCTTACTGTCATCTCAGGAGTTTGAAGCCTCTCCTCCACTCTTTCATTTTCTTCCTTTAACACAGAATATAAACCAGTCTGATGCTGTCAGACTAGGGAATTATTTTTTTAAATTTGGAACAGTAACTAAAACACTGTTATAGAAACAATGTTGGATTTTTTATTTCTTTTTTTTTTTTAAAAAAAAAAGAACAGGCCCTTTGAAATGCATTCAGGTAAATGGGACGTGATTTAATGGGAGTTTTGTGGTCAGGGTATGTGATTATTAGATTAGCCATTTAGTCTTTCATTCAAAATTCAGCATGTCTCTAGATATTTTTGGTACTGTCATGTTAGGAGCAACATGGTCTTAATATGTTTACTATTTACAGGTGCATGCACTCCTAATATGCCCTGACACATGTAAATATGCTGACACTCCCACTGTGCTAGCATTCCTGCAAACATAGTGCATCCCTCTGCACTAAAACAGTGGAGGAAAAAAAAAAACAAACAACAAACCAAACCAAAATTAGCACTTGTCAATTATTACAACAATATTTTTCAAGCTTCATTTTTAGATAGAACAAATGCAATACACCCAGATAGAGAAATCAGGCAGTCTGCAAATTAGTGAGATTCCATGTTTGGGAATTTTAGAGGAATTTGGCAAATATAACTGACATTTGGTCCAGTCTTACTTAACATGTAATTTGATGTGATAATATTTGGCAGCTCTTTAAATCTTTTTTCTAGAAAAAAACAGAATTCTAACTTCAAATCACATCTTAAATTAAATCCCAGATTGAATAATTCCCTAACTATAATTATGAATTCCTAGTTCTGTAGTTCACCCAACCAAGGAGTTTAAATAATAGCATTTTATATCCTTGCAAATAGCCAAGACAGTATAAAGTGTGATTCATTGCATAAACTGTTGCAAACATAGTAGGAATATGTTCCTCCCTAAAGGGAGGCTCGAGACAGGCTGGAAGATAGACAAGAGCAGAGTTGAATAAAGCCAGATCAGGTGAAAAGGAAATGAGTTCTGGAAAAAATCAAAAGACGGGAGGCCTAGGGAAGGACAAGAACACATATGGGAGAGGATTTGCAGATTGAAGGATATAATAATGGGGAATGGCAGCTAAGAGACAATGCAGCCAGCACACAGATGGAAGGAAAAAGGACAAGGAAAGAGAAATAAAGTTCAAAAGTGCCAGAAATAAAGCACGAGCTATTTAGCAGAGAATCAGACAAAGAAGGAAAAGAAAGAAACAGAATGGAAAATAAAAGATCTTACTTAAAAAAAACCCCCTACATTAAACTCTTCATCACACAGTCTTCCACATCAGGAAGATATATTAGTATTTTTTTTTGCACAAAAGCCCAGTATCTGGAACAGTTTTAATGCAAAGGTAGAGCTGGTTGGAAAAGAACATATAACTGAACCTCCTGTATACTTTTAATGCTAATAGTAATATTATCTATTTTAAATAGTCCTACAAGCTCAAGCTGGATTCTTCATAGTTGTACCCTCTATTCTCTGTATATAAACAGAAAGAATTTCGTAAGACAAATAAGCACCTCTTGCCATCTGCTGAGAAGCAAGCACTAAAGCACTGAGAGTCTTCAGGAGTTCATTTTAATGAAAAACTTTTCAGAGATGAACGGTATGTAACATGATCTACCAATGTTTCAGTTTCACAGCCCTTATGAAGATAGACACATACAAAATGTGGTAGATCTCTGCTTTCCAAGAATGAAACACGAATTACTGAATGCTTTGTAAAAATACATAATAATTTATATAAACTTGGCAGTTAGTACTGACCACAGTATATGCATATTAGTATAAAACATCACATATTTAAAAACTTACTGATCGCAATAGCTTTTTTTAATACAAATCTGGTATATGCTAAGATATTTTAAAACCACATAGATTAAACTGTATGGATTATTTCATTTTTTCACTTTTATTACTCCTGCAGAAATACATATTTAGGTGGATAAAGCATCTACGTGACCTGTGGATAAAACATCTAAGTGACCTGTGGAAAATATTACAGTCTGTTTGCATTGGAAGGCAACTTTAATGTCAGATTTCTTGCCATTGACTAAAGGAGGACCATATAATCTCTGAAAACAAATGGTTAATAATAATTGCATTGATAATGGCTTCTTCACTGAATATAGACTACATCAAGGGCCTTAATCCTGCAAACAAGAATAAACCAAAGCACGTTTACTCAGGCCAATTACTCATGCTCATACAATTAGCAAAGGTCCTTATACCCAGGAAAGTCAGAACATAGATAGTCTAAAGATTTGTCCCAGTGAAATCAGTTTAGCTTTACCTGCCACAGGGATCTAAGGGTCTTGTTCCTTATCATAAGGAATGCTCATGCACAACTGTAGTAACTTTGTATCCACTACAGATAAAACAAGACAGTCCTTCCTTCTTTCCTGAAAGTAAAAAAATTCTTGTAAAGAGCTCATTTCTATTTGTGAAGGGAAATAGTCAACAGAAGTATAAGCTTATTTAAGAGGGCGCTTACACAGGTACAGCTGCACCATGCACATCCATTACAATAATCACACCACTGTTTTACCAGTATAAAATTTCTGAGTAGTCTGGGCATGAGGCATCTATTAGTGGACAGACAAGTACCTCTTGCAAATACAAACAGCAAATATTTCAGAAAGAAAGAAATGGATGAATATTTAGGCAGTGTTATACCTGCTTGATAAATCACATTTCTTTCTTAACTAAATATGGCCATTGAACATGTGCCAAACTAGTCAGCTCCTGACTTTATTTAGGTTCTTTGTTGGTTTGGGGGCTGTGGGTTTGCGATATTTTTAATGTATATTTTGTTTAAAATAAAGCCCCATGTCAGTCTTTGTGTAATTTTTTTAGCTATACAAGTTATGAACCCCTGAAAAAAGGTGTTTTTAATGGAAAGGCTGACAACCTCTTAAGTGTAGCACTGTGAATGATGGCACCTTCATCAGAGTTGGCGAAAATGTTCAATATGATAAGAACTACTGAACTAAGTTGTAAAATGACAAGGACTGAGTGAACAGTTTTTAATACAGATAATATTGTTCATGTAGTCTATAAATATAGAATTAAATGTTGACCTCTATCTCCCATGTCAAAAGTCAAAGTCAGTGTCAGCACATATTGTTTTTATTTGTTTCAAGAGAAAAACAGACCAACAACATTAACCTCACAATGAACAGAGAATTGAATGAATTAAAAAGAAGTATCCCATAAATCCCTTTCCTTTTATTGGCACAGTGATAAAAATGCCTAGGGCTTGGATGAAGAGGGTAGTCTCAGATGCTAGTCTGAGATGCTCTATGTACACAGGGCTGTACATCACATGTTAAAACAGAGGAACAGAGATATTAAGATTTGTACAATCTCATATAATACACAATATCCATCAAATTGCATCACAGTATCCTGCAAAAGACAGCCTGTCAGATATCCCAAAGACACGCAGGTGTTCGCAAGACTATTTTAAAGCATCATCAGCCTTCCACACTTCCACCTACATTTGAAAAATACATTTCACAAAACAGATTAAATATGTAAAAAAAAAAAAAAAAAAAAAAGGCTTTACTCACCACTGTCCATACTTACAGTATACCAATAATTGAAGACACCACCTGGAAAAAATTCTATTGTTTTCAGAGAGTTAGTAGCTTCACTGGTCAGGTATTTCTTTAAATTTTTGGCTCATTATGATAAGATTAAGAGATATGACATTTTTCTCCTGTTTAAAAAGTAATTTTTTCCAAAACACCTCATAATAATAAAGGCCCCTATTTCACAACGCTGTAGTAAATTTGACAGTTAACTAAAATGAGCAGTTTCAATCGCAAATTCAGTTTAATTGCAATTTTTAGTGCTGCATAATTAAACTGAAAATGTTCAAAAAAAATCACACAGTCAAAACTAGACCAGAAACAGAAGAACTTTCACATTGGTTTCGGGGTTTGTAATCAGTTTCTAGAGAAACTGACAAAAGGTAACATTTAAAAATGAATCAGTTCAACAAAAGGAAAGAAATAGTATCATCAGAAAAATTCAGCTGTTAGTTTTTGTTTACCTTTCCTTATCCTCCTGCACCTTGTAGGGCATACACAAATTCTTTTGGTTTAATGCTCCAATGATTATCTGCTGGCAATGTTGCATCATATGAAAAACATTTTACAGCATTTGCATTGTGTACTAAACACACAAAAGCAACTAATTACAACATTTGTCAAATATGGAGCATTTTCCATGGTAGCTTACTGGAACCAAATGCTCAGGTTTTTTTCTTGAAATAGGCTGGCTGACTATGAGTTTCAGCAGTAAAGTATAGGCTTGGAGTGAAATCTTGACTGATGCACACAGTTGAAGGCTGGTATGCTGAAGCTAATCTATATCTCTGGGAAAAAAGCCTTCTCAGGCTTAACATTCACAGGGTTTGAAAGAATTTTACAGCTGGCTATAAAGAGAAACTTTTCTGCTCCACATGTATTCATGCAACTTCTGGGCAGAACCAGTCATGGTGCTTTTCATAGCTGGATGATCAGAAGACTTCTCAATAACTTCTAGCAAAGAAGCAAAGACATATATTTTATTATACTAAAGGGTTATTGGTGTGTAGGGCAATACTGAATGGCAGTATAAAGCAAGTCGCTTAAGGTCTTGCTAAGCTTGTAAACTTAGCCATAGCTTTACAGAGAGAAATAGTGACACATGGTTGATAAAGTTAACTTCAAGCCTGGTTTTAAAAGATCTGCTTTTGGTCTGAAGAATAATGAGCTTTTTTCAAGAGTCTAAAAAAATATATTAAAAAAAAAGAAAGGGGAAAGAAAATATTTTTTCCCTCTCTGTGATGATTTGCTTCAAAATGTGTTCCTCATCCCATTTACCCAGTGTGCACATTGGTAACCTTATAATATTGTAAGTTTAAAGTTTAGCTGCTACAACAGCCAGGTAACAGATGCATGAATCCTATAGAAAGAGTAATAGGAGAGTTTATGGGAGTTGGTGCCTGTTCACTAAGAAACAAAAATAAGGTCTACGTTCTGGCTTGTGCTGGCAGTCTGGCAGCACAGGCAGATGCCAGTCTGCACCAGAGGCTATCAGGATGGATACTAGTAAAAATGAAGCTTTTCAGAAAGGGAATGGAAAAGAGTCACAGAACTGTGGGCGCTGGGCCTCCAGGGGGGATCCCTGGGGAGCAGTCTGACCAGGGCTCTAAGGCAGGAGCTCAGCAACAAGATAAACATGGGAATGATGCTGTAGCCTCCTCCTTGGTCTTGTTTCATCAGCACCATCTCTTAACTTGTGCTTCTCTAAGTATGCTGCAAGAGCCTTCTGATGCTTGCTGTTCTTAAATGTCAAAGAGCAGTAAAGTTCACCCATTAAAAATGTCAAATTTCTTATATATCTATAAAAACAATTATCATATTTATGAAACCAGTAACCCTGTTGCCTAACATAATTCCAACACTAACAAGACACAGAACACAGATGTTAAAGGAGATTCAAGTATATAAACAGGAAATACAAGAATGATTGACAGTGACTGTTGATACTAACTGATAAAAGACCAAGTTTATTTGTAAATAACAGTATCCTAACTCAGAATTATTTACAATTTAGGAAATTCAGCATCGGTCCTCTCATACAAATTTCCTGTTTGTCATTTTCTCCCCGAATTTTGAAAGCTTTATGTTTGTTGTACAGCTGGAAAAATTCTTTCCCCAAAAACACCCAAGAAGTTTGGCATCAAATGTGGCACAATAGATTGCACAGATATATTACCTGGAATAAATCAATGACCTGAAGTCTCAGTGTAGTGCCATTATAGATTATAAATAGCATATTTATATGTTAGGCATGACTTCCAACTTTTCTTACTCAGTGTTAAAATATGTAGATATCTAGTCAGAAGTACAGTGTTAAACTCACATAGTCTTTTTCCTCAAAATCTTCACTGTTAAATGACAACACTCTAGATGTATCAAAAAATTGTGTGTTCGGCTTATACAATGACCTACTTCAATTCAGTGAATTCATAAAAGAAACATAGTTAATGTATTTACTATTATATATTATTACTACTATTATTATTTCAGTAATAATGAATTGCAGATAAGTCTTTGGCTAGTTAAAATTTTACCATGAGCTCCAAAACATCACACATATTCTGCATACTGATTGTAGTTACAGAGAAGCAAATTAGCAGATAAGCATTGTAATAATCATTAGTTAAAATTCTCTGATACAACCTTGTGTCAACTTCCACTTTCAGAGCTGATGAAAATATTCGTGAGCTTTTATTTCTTAGAGAATTCACTGTTAACTAGGATTCAGATCCCATGTGTTCAGTTTCCCTACAGATATGAATTCTCTTTTAAGGATTCTATCAAAAAGCTCTCACTGGTAAGAAAACACCCAAGTACAGCAGCTACTCAAACTGACTACAACAGACAATGCAGCTACTCCAACTTCAAGCAAAGCAACTACAACAACCCCAGTGACAAGTACAGCAGCTACTCAAACCCCAACAGCAACAGACAGTGCAGTTGCTGGTGCTACTCAACCTCCAAGCACATCAGATGCACCAACCCTGACAACAGATACTGCAGTCACTCCAACCACAGTGAAAATACACATGGTGTAAAAATACACCATGCTAAAATGCATTCAGTTGGTAGGTTCTAAAGTTATTGAAAACTGCAACCCAGATGCAGAAAAAATAACCACAAGTACAGCTTACCTTCATTTCTTGAAAATACAGTCATCTGAGAGAGAACATTATTTTCTACTAAAGAATAAATGACATAATTATTGATTTTTCCTGCATACTGTTTATATCATATACCACACCTTCAAAAAGATACGTATTTTTAAACTTTCTGTTAAAATAGTAGCTAGGTGATAAGAGGCAAGGTATACCAATTTAAGATCTTGTAAGGCCATTCAGAACTTACTACTAGAAAAACCGAAGTTAACAGAAGGAGTTATACACCACATTTTCACATCTAGGCTTGTAGAAATAGTTTCTGCTGCTCTCATGCTTCTCTCTCTAAGTGTGCTCTTATTGTCAGGCTTTTGATATATGTGAAGAGAAATAAGGACAACCACAGAGCTACATATGTCACCCAAAAACACAAACATGCTTGGTGGAAAACTAAATAAGAGCACAGACTTGCTAATAAAGGAAGGAGAGTGATGCATTAGAACTTACAGAGAAAACAAGCTACACACCAATCCAATTCAGAATTCATCCTTCCCATTTACACTGTAGCACATTTGCAGAATCTAGTTTACTAGAAATTGCCTAGGGGGAAAGAAAATGAATCCAGAGTAATAAAAAAGTGCCAGAATGAATAAAGTGCTCACAACTACTATCACTTTGCTGATGCTGAAGAACAAAAGTGGATGGGACAGTTCTGATATCTCCCAAATGTTGCTACTACAGTATTTCTCCCCTTTGAGTGTAATCTGAAAAAAACAATTTATATACATTACTTAGTACATTGACAAGCCAAAGATTTTTATTATTATTTTATTTTTTTACCCATTTATGGTTGCAAATTAATGAAATGACGTGAGACTGAAGCCAATGACAGCTGCTAATCTGCAAGCAACAACAAGCAAGCAAAAGCTGATAGGAGTACAGCTGTTTTATTTTAATTGAGGAATGATTTTATGTTGGAAGCACTCAATATTCACAGCAAATTAAAAATAATGAAGTGAATTGATACCAATGATATTTTTTTTACCTACTATCCCTTTGTAAATCTATTTCTTCACACAAATTGACATGTCTAATTGATACATACGCTATTATTCCTCATTAGTAGGCTGAATAAAATAATTCTTGATTAAATTTATTGCAATTTACAATCCAGCATAATGTTTGCAAGCTATAAAAGTCAATCAACAGGAAACAGAAAAAAACAGATGACATTATTACTTCTTATATACACAGAATAATTTCGGGTTTCATAGAACCTTCCTAAGCATTTCATTTCTTCTCAAGAGCTAAAGTCATCTGTCTCCAACAGGTTGCTTCGTATTTGACATGACCATAAATGTATTTCAGCGCATATGTTCTTTCTGAGTTTTTTGATAAATATCACCTCTAATAAGCAAATTATTTGTGTATTTAGCAAGCTCTTAGAAGTTTTTTGGAAGAGTTAGTCTTCTACTAACACTCATACAAAATTATGCAGAACATTTGATGATTTACTTTGCCTGGATTAGGGCATTTGATTTATATTGTGTAATGACTGTGTGAAAAAAGTTCAAGCAAGTAGCAAAAATTCAGAATTTGAATGGAACAAAGAAAACCAATAACAAATTTGACAAGCAAAATATGTATTATACACTGCAAAATTTTCAACAAAAAAAGAAAATTGAATCAGTGGGAAGTCAGCCTGTTCTTTATAATTTTAACTTATTCTGCACCTTGCCCTGGCCTTCACTATTTTGTGTGAAATTCTTTGGTATTATCTAAATAGCACAGCAGCTATTATGTTACTCTCTTCTCTAATGGCAAGAAAAGTATGTTATGACTAGACCATTCCTACGGCCTATTGCTCCTATTTCTCTGCAGAATGCTGGCAGCTGGCACAAGACTGCTGCCCTCACTTAAGCAGGGCTCTAGACTTGGGAAATAATTTACCTGAAAATGCAGTATATATGCTATACCTAGCACAGACATGGAATAGCCATCCTACTTTTGTCGTCTTAAGTTAATACAATTTCTTTTTGAGGAAGAGCTTCTGATGCCCTAATTGTGTCTCTACCCTGACTGTAGTCTGTGTCTCAATTTATCCAGAAAAGCTGGAAGAAATTGGTCAAAAAGTCAGATATTATTGCATAGGACCACAGATTCAGAATTAAAACCTAAACTGTGCTGGGAATGTTTTCCATTCGTATGACATATCATGTTTTTTGTGACATTAAATAAAATCTTATTGCCAAAAAAGTTAATTCTGGTTCTAATCTAAGTTCAATTTATAGAACTGATGGAGCAGCTGCCATCTAAAATTAAAAAAAGAAATACCTAGTTTTTCACAAGTAACTCAAATTAAGGTACAGATCTTACAGGTGCAACATAACAGTCTCCTTTGAAAAATAATCTGATTTTTATTCTACAGTTATTTTAGATTCATAATTGCATTTTTATAGAACATAATTAGATTAATCTCTAATTTTCTTTTTTGTTGTTGTTACTGAAGAATTTTGATCAAATCTCTGTAAAAGGCAATATATCTGTTCAGAAAGACTGCTGACATTTTAAAACCAATCCTTGTATTTAAAAAATATGAGGGCTTACTTACTACCTACAATGAAACCAACTGTTTCAGGATTCATTTCCTATTTGATACGTATTATTCAGCACAGTAAACAACCTATCTGCCAGCAGTAAGAAATCAAAGTGCTCTATGCCAACTGAATAGCATCTTTTAGAGAACACTAAGAAGTGGCCCAAATAGGAGCCTTCAGAAGCAGGCAGAGGTTTTCTAGGGTTCATAGGGGAACCTGCCATTTCAAAGACGGTTCTGCCTCCAAGAACTGCACAGTGCTCCATATCCAAGATTATCTGTACAGTTGACCAAAAGTATTTCCATCTACTACACTACTCACAACAGAGTAAAAATAATCAGGAGCTATGGAAAGCCACTAAGCCTTATCTAAACTGAATTCTAAAACATGTCCTCTATGCTGCACTTAGCCTCCTCTGTCAAAGGTAACTAATTCATTAAATCTGTCCAGCTTATTTCTCTGGACAATACTTGAAAAATAGTATGCATATCCAGTTAGTTCATTCACATCCCTAGCAGGTTGGGTGGTACTCGGAGCAACCTGGTCTAGCGGAAGGTGCCCCTGCCTGTGGCAGGGGGTTGGAACTGGATTGAGCTTTAAGGTCCCTTCCTACCCAAACCAGTCTGTGATTCTATGATTTAGCTATGCAGTGGGCAATAACCATGTTGGCAATAGGAACAGTGAGGGGCAAAGGCAGTGCAAGCTGCGCACAGAAACCAGGGCTGCGAGGTCTGAGTCTTCACCCTGTGTTGTGACTGACAATGGAAAATAAGTTGGTGCAGGGCTGCATGTAGTGCCCATTCAAAGTGAATAGCAGGGACTCATGTGGCTGGAAATGTCTCAAAACAATACGATGCCTTTGAGAGGGCTCCGTCCGTTTTCTTAGATGTGAAACCAGAACCGGTGATTCTGCCTGTGCCAAAGGGCTCAGACACAGTCACCAACAAAAAAAAAATTGTCTCCTACTCTAAGTTCCTTGCTACTGGGGAGTCCTGTTGGGAAACTCAAGAAAAGGTCACCACTCTTGTCACAAGGGTCACTTGGCCTAATTGGTGTACTGGTCAGATTTTTCTTGTTGACAAAAATACTAAAATTACTCAAGAAGCCAGACTTGGTGGACTTCTCTCCTGCTGGGGCAGGCCAGCTCAGCAACCCTCATTCTGGCCACTGTCACAGAGCCACAAAGCAGGCTTTTAAATTTCAACACGCATTATCTTGTCATCCCCTTCAATCTAGAAATAACATGTTAAGAAAAACATGAAAGAAAAAATTATGATCAGCCTTATATAAACCATTGTCATTCAACTCTAACAAACTCCATAGGAAAACTACTTCATAAATGAGCACAATAAATTGAAATTCAATAGCTTATTTATTCCAAGCATATTGAATTAAAATTATACATATACATTGCACGTACATGTGTGTGTAGAGTGAGAGAGGACCTGCTGCCTCCACGTATGTACTATTTCTATTATTATAAAGTTTGTGTAAAGAATGTAAGATCACAGCTCTTTAAAGTTTAAAGATATCTGCTCAGGATGCTTTTAGCTGCAAACATAAACCCCAAAATATGCATTTATAAAAGATTTGTAATTTTAAAATATTAGTAATATATAAAAAGAGTAAAAAAATAATATTCACTCACATTATTATATTCACCATAGGAGAAGACAAAGGTATTATCCAGTTGAGTCTACACCAAAAGGAAACACATATTAATATCTGCAATTTGATACTCATTCCAAACACAAGAAGTAACAAATTTGGTGACAAAGCTGTCAAAATATGTTCCGCAAATACATTGGCAAGAGATCTGGACATACTAAAGGAACTTAGTGAAACAAAATAGGTGCCAAATGGGTATGTTTGACAGAGTGTTCAAAAATACATTTAGACCAAAGCAGGAACAAATCCAACAGAGAGATTCTCTACATAAATTATCATGAAACTATTAGAAATAATTGGCCAGTGATTTCAAAATATTACATATACTTTCAATGTTATCAAAGAGCTGTGTTGTGAACCATGTGTGATTTCTTGGCGATTCAATTTTTGGCCACACAACAGTGTTTTTAGACACAAGTGAAAATACTATATCCCATACTGTAAGTCAATCTGTAGTCTTTGAAATTGCACTGTGCTTCCAAATGCTTTGAAAGGCTGCTAGGGGAAATACTGCAAAAGTCTGAATACTCGGCAACGCTGCAGAGAGCAACCCTTGCAGGGGCTCTGCCAAACAGATGCCTTCCCACAAGGTTAAAGAGAGCCGAAATAACAAAGATGTTATGACCAACCTCACCAACAGGGTTTAATCGTGTGCAGTCACAGTGCCCCAAACAACCACATCAGTGCGGGCACTGGTCCCTGCAGCAGACACATGTGGGTGTACTCCTGTGTCATTGCTGAAGGTAAATAGGTATAAGAAGGTAAAAATGTTCTGCAAGTCTAATAGGAGCAGATTAATTTAGATACAAAGTTGTATTACAGACATTTTAAAATAAAATAAAGCCAACTCAATGTTTGCAGATACTTCTTTGAATGCAGATAGCCACTGCAGACATACCTGCATGAGTGGCAGCCCCCTGCTCTGCTCTTCAGCAGGATTCATTGGTGAATGAAGAAGGGTCAGAGATGCTGCCCTGCAGAGCTACGCGTTCACACCCTTCACATGCATGAAATTCAAATTACTATTTTTAATGGTTCTCAAGAAATATACACTTTATAAGAGATAAAATCAGAGCAAGTCAAAATTGATTACTCAGAAAGGAGACAAAAAGAGGCCAGGCAGCATACATGAAAGACAATGCTCTTCGATGTCAAACCATTTCCTTTCAGTCAGTACAAAAGTAAATATTATTAATTCTCTTACCACAGATAAAGCACCAGTGTAAAACAGCAGCATTGGCAGCAGGGCAGCTTACTTCAGCCTAGATTTGCACACCAGTTAAATACTTAAATTAAGAGCATACACAGAAATTTAAAGTGCCTGCTCAGATCAAGTTGAGAGCCCAAGGCTCAAAGTGTCTAATTTTAAAAGCTGGCCCAGATGGAGTGTATGGAAATACAGACTTCACTAGGGCCTACTATCATCTACAGAGTTTTCAATAGTGCATTGTTCTGTGCCTCCCATTATGGCATTGCACCAAGTGAATAGTATTTGTCATGTCTGTTCTCAAAAAGTTGTTGTTTACTGTTTAAAAAATATTTATATATCCACATAATGAAATTCCCCTGTTATAATCCTAAAGAAAAGAAACACACCCTGAACCTGAGGCAAGATTTGTGATTGCCCTTAGATCTTGGCAAGTTCATTCCTTACACTTGAAACAAGCCTCTGAGAAAGCCCTTTCCCTCAAGAGAGGCTTTTTCCTAGTGCAGAGATATCAATTTTCCTGAACAACCAAAAAGTAAAAGACAGAGATATAACAAAAATAGTCCATAGCTCCTTTTATTCAACTGTGATAAGAACTTTCCAGAAAAGCCTTGTCCAGTGCACACTATTGCATCTCCTCACTCATTCTGACGTCCTCAAGGGCTGCTCCAGGTCCCTACATCTACCCCCAGTGCTGTCCCAGGCTGTTGGTGGCCTCTTGTGCTATCCCCATGACTGTGGCATGTCTGGGAGCTGGGCAAGGAAAAGCTTTGACTTCTGCTGGGACAGAAAGTGGCAAGTTTTGTGGCTGCTTTAGTTCTGGGGTAAACATTCCAGATTTGGACAGCAACCTAAAAAATACATGCCAACATAGAGAAGTTTTTCACTTATTACTGTAAGCTCCGTTCTGCTAAAGGGTTGTGCTTGTGCTTTTTACCTTTGAACTACATCTTTTGGAATTGGTTATAGAGCTTTAAGACAGTTATTCCTTGCTGGAAAAATGAATTTACTAGAACAAATTACTATCAGCAATGCAGACTGAGTTACATAAATGGACATTTTTTAATTCTACATGAGCTCTTCAAATTTAATATGGCATTAAGCAGTATTAACTTTTAAGTTGCCATAAAATCAAATAATTGTATTTATTAATTTGTTTTAAATACCAAGCACAGATAAGCATATGTCCTATTTAGCCTGGGAAAATCTGAATGCACACCTGCTCCAACAGTTTTTAAAATGGGACATGAGGAAAATATTTGAATTACATTTCCCTGTTCCAACATACCATTTTTAAGAAGCACTTTCAACACTGAACTAGGCCTTTACAGTTAAGGCATTTTACAAGATGATACTGAGCTATGTTTCCTGTCTATGAAGAAGGCACCAGCATATAAAATGGTAGTGAATTTGCATTACCTCCAATCCATCATTCTTTGAGTACGCAGGAAAAACGGTGAGACCAGCTGCAACAAAGCACAGCCTTGTGTTGACAGATTCTTATTTAAGTGACTGTGAATACAACAATTCCACAAATAATTTGTCAAGTGTGTGGCTGAACTAGCTCTGAACCCTGATAAATACCAACTCTCCTTGCTGCTACAAAGGCATGATGTTCTGTATGTGAGCAGTGAGTAACAAGCACCAGGATTTAACAATCGATGCTACTATATTTCTCTTTTCTTTGTGGCTAAAAAAACCTTGAAGGGTGGCTCTTTCAGCAGTGTTAAGTACTAGTGGTGGCTATGCCTTGCAAATCTAAGTAATACACTGCAGGCTGAGGTGAAAGAAAATAGCACGCTGCATCCATTTTTAGCTGCGTTTAAAACATATGGTTTATGTTCTCTGGTGAAAACCAGCCCTTACTGTATAGTTAGCAGACTCTTGTTTAATACAGGCTATTATTAAATGGACCTCTTTCAAGTTATGATAATAGGACAACTATTTGCTGCGTTTCACATCCTGAGGCATATATTTGGGCTAGGGTAATTCAAAAAAACCAGTCTCTTTTAGGAAAAATAACGCAAACTCTAGGGAAACACATGTACATATTAATAGTGGGGGAAAAAAACACTCTTTCCAGGTATTCAATTGAAATAAAGATTGCATTTTTCTATTATGCAGTGCATTCTAAAGGCATTATAGATGTGCAAGAAAAAAAATCATTTTTAAAGAAATGTAAATCTAATCAGTCTTGAAGCTAGCAATATATACATAAATGTCTCTTGCAGACATAACTTAGTATGCATTATTAATTTATTTTTCATAAAGCTTTCCAGCCACAAAAAGGATAAGTGGAAGTGTGCACCCACATTGACGATAATGCTCATTTGTCAGGCAGGAGTGAACATTTCCCCCTTCTGAAGTTCCAACCTAAGGATGTTCAGAATCTTTGCAGAAAGACCAGACTTGCCTATTAAAAAGATTATTCCAAGCATTTTAATAAAGTACCAACCTTCTAATGGGACATGAACTTCAGCATGCTATTTGCAAGGTAAAACTATTTCAAACTCTGGACAGCAAAAAAATCATAAACCTATGTCAATTATATTTATACTTTTGACCATAAAGCACCAATGCCTATAGAAATAGCTAGTCCTAATGTAAAATGATAATTATTTATTGTTTATAAAGCAATTTCCAATAAAGCAGAATTCATACACTGGTGCCATCATTATTTTCCAGTCATTAA
>WYDI02015048.1:0-30315 GCA_009867235.2 Psittacus erithacus
GTAGCTACAAACATCGGTATTATCAGTACTGTTCCCAGACTGAAAGTTAGAAACACAGCACTGCACCAGCTACTAAGGAGAAAAAATGACTGCTACTGCTGAACCAAGGACAACATAATTTAAAACCAAAGGGCACAGATGGCAGAAGTTGTACATCCTATGGGATTTGTCCTTAAAGAGGTGGAACTGCTAGAAAGGAAAAAACCCACAGGTTTAGGAATTTTTCTTGGCGCTACACATTGCAAGAGAATGTCCCCCAATACTTATGATTCCACACTTGGCTGTTTCTCACTGTGGCACCAGAAAGTTTATCTCTGTACAGCACTACCTGACTGCACATGATAACAAATCAGACTATTTCATAACACTTGCCACTAAAAGCCTGTGAGAAATTTTTTTCTCAAAGACTAGTATTTTAAAAAGCTGTGATGTTGCTATGCAAACTTGTATCTTTCAATTGCAGTATGAAAAATGCACCTCATATCTCACCTGAGATGTCTGAATTATTGCACTGCTATGCTATAAGTAAGTCTCACTTTTTCCTTCAGCTGATGTTGCAGCAATTAGCACATCAGACAAAAGTGCTTTATGTGGTCCGAGGATAATAGATATGTCATATGCTCTCATTCAGTGAAGGGCTGTTAAGATGGAGATGGCAGTGCACTGAAGTAGGTCTGTATTGAGAAAAGAAAATTATACATCACTTTCTTATTTTGCAAGATTGACCTGATTGTTCTCTTTCCTTCCAAAAAGCTGTGCAGACAATGACAGTTTCTTTTAAGACATCAGATAAGCAGTATATTATTTAATGCATTTTCCATTCCTCTATTTACAATAGAAAAACATTATTCTTTTTGTTTTTCAGCTTCTTAGCTTTAATATATTCTATCAAAGTTTCCATCTGAAGATTGAATATAGTTTTTTTATATCAACACTCAACAGGCTTTGTAGGTCCACAGTAATCTTTGTCAATTTTAATTAAAAATTCAACAATGTTCACATCAGGCACTGCACATTAGAGTAGTATGACAAACTGTAGTCTCCTCAGAACTCGCAGTATCACAACGGGAGTTTACTTCCTAAACTTACTTCGGAATCGTTCTTTTTTCATTATGAAACTTGACTTATATGCAGACACACAAATTAATGTTCCTTTCTCCTATCAGCTGTTTTCTGGCACAAAGCACGGGATATGGCACTGCTTATATTTACAGCCTAGCCTTAGGCTGAACACCATTGTGACAGCAGATTAATATTGGGGTAAAAAATACATGTATCAAGGATAAGACCAAGTGGATTTAAAAAAATAGAAAAAAAAAAAGAAAGAGATGATGATCTTCATGATCAAAATATAATTCCCATTTAATGCATACTTTGATTTCCCTCACATGAAGTAACTATGCTACGTGTGTTGTCATGTTACAGTAGTCTGAAATGTTTTTCCAAGTAAGGTTCATATAATTTAAATTTAAGTGTCTCCATTTCTGCTTTCTTTCTCTCTTAGAGTAGAAAGGAATAGGCACATCTGGGGTATGGTTCATGCCATGTGAAAATAAACTTACAGGATGTTATTGGAATTACTCCCAAAATGTGATTCCTCATACATACATACATATATATATGTGTGTGTGTGTCTCATTTTTATTTTTAATATATGTGTGTGTGTCTCATTTTTATTTTTAAGCTCCTTCACACTGCCTGACTTGCAATGCGGACATCTACACCATGGATATTTCAGTGTTCATCTTTGCCACCTCAGGTTTCATGCAAGAACTAATCTAATCTAAACTGTATATATCCTGTGAAGAGATGACAACTAAGGCATATCAGGTAATCATAGAATGGTTTGGGTTGGAAGGGACCTTAAAGCTCATCCAGTTCCTAACCCCTGCCATGGGCAGGGACAACTTTACTAGACCAGGTTGCTCCAAGCCCCATCCAACCTGGCCTTGAACCCCGCCAGGGATGGGGTTAATGGATATAGTTTGGTCCAAGTAAACCTCCTCTACTGGGGGAAGCAGGACCTTTATTGAGGATGAACTGAAGAGTGTCTGACAGGAAGCCTGGTCGCATCTTTAATGCAGAATTTCCTATGTAGCAATGCCAAGAAAGAGTTTTGAAACCTAACTCTCTCCATGGAGGAGCTAAGAGAACCAGAGAAAAAGTGCTTTTTTGACTAGAATTTGGGGAACAGCACAATGCCGCCCACTCTTCTACAGCTTCATGGCTTTTAACACATCTAGAATAGGGAACACCTCTCTGTCCTTTCTTGCTCTTTTGCACACTAGATGATGTGATAATTACACTTACAGATAGAAATCTACTAAGGTTGGAAAAAAGGTACTCAAGTTAAATACCAGAACTAACCTTGTTTTAATTTGGCTATACCATGTAGGTGTGCATTATAATGCAATCTGTAACCACATGGTTATAATCCAGTTTTCTGAAGGAGCTTGTAACACTTGTGGGAAACTGACCATGCTCACTGAATAAACAACAATTAAATGTAGATTTTAAATTTTGCCATCTGAATACTTCAGTCATTCTATTTCTCATTCCTATTTTCTAATGGAACATTTTAATTATTGCTTATTTTAATTCTGGAGGCATATGCAGAATAGCAAAACTGAAACTTCTCCAGCCACACTATATTGTTCCTTTTCAGCTGTTCTTTCAGTGTTCCTATGAGTAGTGCATTAGTAACAGCCTCTACTGGACCAGCTCACTCATCTCCATTTCTATTGCACAAAAATTGAATCCTTTATGTGTTGCTGTGGTCTTTCACTAAAACCAAATTGGTCTCAAAACAACTATCAAGAAAACAGGGAGAATGACAGACAACACATGCAACTGCTAGTCAGGAAAAAGAATGTTCTGTGTTTTCAGATCTCTGAAGAGTGATAAAAGTAACTTGGAACACAGATGATATTTATAGTGACATAAAACTAGAGCAAAAGGTTCTAAAAAAGATAATTGCTTTTTAAATTGATGCACAATATATCCTTTTCAGCGAGCAAATACACATCTCTGCTTTGCTTCGTCTCCAGTGTATTTCTGTGAGACAACTTTGCTGTGGCTGTAATTCAAGAAATCACAGCTTTTTTCTTCAGTCAAAAAATACTGCAATAATCATCTGATTAAAAATAAGAGGAACTGAAAGGTACACTATTAATGTTTACTTCTACTCAAAGTTCTGTTTCTTCCTAGTAGCTTATATCAAAATTGCCCTGATACCAGTTCACAATCTTTGCAAGGTGAAACAAGCTCACAGTACAGGACAGATACATACTCCAAGTTTGGATAATTCATGTCTGCTATTTTTGACTTTTGAATCTTCATTAGTAACCTGGAAATCTCAGAGAAATGGGTTACTTGATCAATGAAAGCTGAGATAATTATTAAGATGGAAACATTCCATCAAAAGCTCCTCAAATAGCATTTTGTTAATTACTTCCATGCCAACATTTGGGAAGAGGAAGCTAATTTACACAGAAATAGCAAATAAATTTAAATAAGGAAGTTTGCACAAAGGTTGTGAAAGTTAATTAAGTTTTTGCTGAGAAGATTTGAAAAGAGGGTATTGTACTGTTCAGCTCAATGAGTTCATTAATCCCTAATGGCCGTCTAATACACTCTGCAAGTCAACATTGAAAGCTGAAAAACCCTCTTTTCTGTTTGGGATAAATGCACAAATAGGTACCATTAGAGAAAGAAGTTGCTTATAGAGTCACATAATCCTAGGCCGGTCTGGGTTGGAAGGGGCATTAAAGACCAGCTGGTTCCAAACCCCTGCCATGGGCAGAGACACTTCCCACTAGACCAAGTTGCTCCAAGCCTCGTCCAACCTGGCCTTGAACACTGCCAGCGATGGGGCACCCACAGCTTCTCCGGGTAACCTGTGCCAGCACTTCCACAGGGAAGAACTTCTGCTTAAGAGCTCATCTCAGTCTCCCCTCTGGCAGGTTAAAGCCATTCCCAGTTGTCCTATCCCTACAGGTCCTTGTCTAAAGCCCCTCTCCAGGTTTATTGTTAGCCCCTTTAGACCCGAGAAGCTACTCTAAGGTCTCCCCTTAAGGAGCCTTCTCTTCTCCAGGCTGAACAAGCCCAGTTCTCTCAGCCTGCCTCCAGAGCTGAGATGCTCCAGCCCTCACAGCATCTCTGTAGCCTTCTCTGGACTTGCTCCAACAGCACCATGTCCCTCTTGTATTGTTGCCTCAGAGCTAGATGCAGGACTGCAGGGGGGGTCTCCTCAGGGCACATCAGAGGGGGAGAATCCTCTCCCTCTACCTGCTGCTCACATTCTGGGGATGCAGCCCAGCACACGGGGGTTTCTCGGCTCAAGTGCATAGCTGAAGCCGGGTCATGGGAAGCTACTAATCATCCAGCACTCCCAAATCCTTCTTCTCAGGGCCAGTTCTTTATTCATGTTGGTTTTAGGGGTTAAGAATCTGCTCATTTGAGGCAGGCTGAATCAGTTCACAATAGCTCCTCAGATAAAATTTTTATTTTTTAGACAAATGTATTAGAAGACCCTGATATTCTACCTTGTGCTAAACTGCATGTGTTATAATTTGGAGGAAAATTGGTTGTATATCCCCACTTTACAGTATTCAGTTACAATGGTGTGTTTAAGTCTCATCATAAATAATTGCCACTAAAGGAGTTAGCAAATTAAAAACATATTATGATATGCATTTCAATAGAATATGAAATGGCCCCTATCTATTTAGAGAGAACTTGTAAAGTGTTTTAGAGTACTTTGAAATATGAGATGATGTATATTAATAATTACTCTTATATTTTTTCTGCCTATTACTAGACTGTATTTTTCCTGTGGCTTCCCTCTGATATTCATGTCACCCTACATCTTTATCTCTTCGTCTCTCAGTTGCAGGGTTTAAATCATTCTTTAAGGTTTATTCATTTGGCTTTAGCTTTTAATTTTATGATCTTATATTTAATTAAGCTTTTTGTGGCATCTGTTCCAGAGATGCTATATTAATGTTATGATTTCTGCATTTATGAATAATAAATATTTTATTCCTGCAAAAAGCAACACACAACTGCCAACATTTATGCATAACTGAGAGCTGTAAGATGCTGAATTGAAAGTATATACAATATGGTTTTAAAAGTAAAACTTGCCCAGGCTTTGTGAAACAAGGTAAAAAATAGGTCCACTGTTTTCCAGTTAATTCATTCTCATTATATCACTCCATTTAACATGAATATATGAACTATTTGAAGACTTCATTCATTGTTTCCCTCTAGAACATGCAGAAATATCATTTTCTCCTTCAAGGGGGCTAGGAATAAACTTACTGACAAAGATACTAGTTGAATTATTTGATTTCCAGAATCTGAGTAGCGGTTATATGCCCCAGTGACTGAAGCAAGGGATACACCCCTGTTTTTTGGGACTTGAGATCTCATAGATAGCTTCAGATCTTGCACTGGCAGCTTGTGATACCTGACTTCTTCCCCGGATATTTCAGTGATGTTCCAGAGAAACGTCAATAACAATGAAGACACCCAATGCTTTTAACTTGTATTCTCCTCTATAACTTGCTTTTAAGTGTATAGAAATTTGAGAGAAAATACTTCCCAGTGCATGCCAGACAGGCCTTAGAGGTCAGAGGGGCTGGTGGGCAGCTCAGCTTTAATTTCTGTTTATCACTAGTTCACCACTGTACATCTGGTCACATTCAATAAGAACTTTCATGATTATGGAATCACAAATCGTGCAGCTTATTGAAGTAACAGAAATACAGCTTTGCAATTGCCATTGATAAATTCACTTACTGCAATAGCTACCCAAAGCTACCGAATGATTAATGGAGCTCATATGGGAAAAAACAATCAGTAATTACTAAGCTTAATTCCACCAAGGTATCACTTGACATAGTTGGAGGCACAAATTTTATCAAAGAAACATCTCTGCTTTCAGCAGGAGAGAGGAGCAAGCCCATCAACTTGTGTGAGGTCATGTTTATTTTCAGGCAGGCAGCTCAAGGGTTGTGGACCTTGTACCAGGGCAGAACAGAACCATGAAAGGCTCCCATCACTCCCTCTTCCACTCAGCTAGGGCAGCATCAAGGGCCATCAGGCCCCTGCTTGAAAGCCCAATCTCTCCCATCAGCAGCCCATCACCCTTATCAGAGTTGCATTCCCTACACTTCATTAATTCCTTCACCACAATCTCAACTGCAGAACATCAACCCTCAATTCTCAGGTCAACATCAGCTGCTATACCCATACAGTGAGAAAATCAGATAGAACGTGAAAGCTTAAAAGACTATTGTGCTTGATGTGGGTCTTCAGCTCACTTCTGTTGTTCACCCACTTCAGAAGACCCAGTGCTCTCATAAATGGAGGGTCACACTTATAGTCTCTGACAGCAGCTTCTCATGACTGCAAATGTAGTTTGCAGACATACAACTGAAGTTTTTATGTGCACCAGACACTTGATACAATGACAATTGTTTATGAATACATTTAAAGAGTCTTCAGTTGTTTCTCAGAAAAGTTCTAAGAACTCGCCAACAAAGTTGAAGTTAATAAGCAGGTATTCTTTATTGTAGCACTGGGAGATGTGATGGATAGCTCCTCTGAGCATGTCCTGCTTGAGCGTGTCATGACTTAAGCCCAGCTGGTAAATCGGCCACACAGCCCATGTTCACTCTCCTCTCTTCCTCTTCCCCAGCTCCTGGAGAGATAGGAAAATTGGAAGAATGCAACTTCCATGGCTTGAGATAAGAGCAGTCCAGTAACTAAGGGATAATACAAACCCACCACTGCTACCACCAATAATAATAATGATAAGGGAAATAACAAGGGAAGAGAATGCAACTGCTCACTACCCACCAACCGATACCCAGCCTGACCCAAGCAGTCATCTCCCCCTTTGGATAACTGCCCCCAGTTTATATAGTGGGCATGATGTGCTGTGATATGGTATACCTCTTTGGCTAGTTGGGGTCAGGTGTCTTGTCTCTGCTTCCTCCTGGCTTCCCCTCCTCCCTGGTAGAGCATGAGACTCAGAAAGTCCTTGGTCAGAGTAAACATTACTGAGCAGCAACTAAAAACATCAGTGTTATCAGCATTGTTCCCAGGCTGAAAGTCAAAAACACAGCACTGCACCAGCTACTAAGAATGAGAAAAATGACTGCTACTGCTGAACCCAGAACAGAGCACCAAACAAGCCATGATTATATAGCCATCGAACATACATATTCATTTCATTACTTGCATATTCATACATGACATCATTCTTCTAGAAAATTCCTCCTGCATAAGTACAATAATGTGGCAGTGGTCTTTGGGACCGCTGGTGGTCGTTTCTCCCTCATCTTCTTCCTCACTTCACCCTTGGGCTGAACTTTAGGTTTGGAAAGTCCCCTTATCATGCCAGGAAACACTTGTTTGGTTCAAGCTGGTTATTTTAGAACATTTGCCTAAGATACTTTTTCTCTGTCATCTACCACAAAGCTCTTACCCATTGCTATTGTTGCAAAGCTACCAAGCTCAACTTTTTTTTAACCACAGAGCTGAACTGATTTTACTTATTTACAAAAGATTACAATTCATTTTGTATTTCTTTTTTTCACACTGTAATATTTAATGAAATTTGATCAGAAAGACAAACAAAAGAATAGTTTAATTCTCCTTTATCAAAAAAAAAGCTTATACCTAATTTTCCTGTTTTATGTAAGATACATTCAAATGTTTTAATTGCTTCTCAATTCACTGGCAGAGTTTTATCTTCAGGATTCCCTAGTTTTAAATTCATGCTATCATATTAAACACAACAAATACTTTCATTTTTGTGGTTGACAGTCAACATTTTTTTGCAAAAGCTTCTTATAGACCAAGAAATAGAATATTGCATAAAGCACTAGACCACAGATTAAAAAGGATTCTGGTTGTGAAGCCCTCAGTTGTTTCTGGCAAACATAAAGGCATATTGAGGGAAAAATGCAAGAACTGGGCAAGCATAGTAGCTCGATATATAATGTGGCTATTCAGTAAGCACCTGCATTTATTCCATTAAATTGTTCTGTGTCCTCCTGAATCCATATAAATGGTTAGCAACTTCTGCATGCTTTAGCACAGAATTCTAAAGTTCAACCTTCAGTTATGTGGTAAGTCACCTCCTTTGTGACTTTTGGGATTGGCTCCCACTACCCTCACTGTAAAAACTGATTCTAATTTCATTCTTTTCTGTTTATCCTATGTCCTTTATGTTACATAGATTTTCAGTACTTCTCATCCTGGGTTTTTTCCAAACTTCATGGTTTTTACTCTTACAAAATAAAAAAAAAAAAAAATTAGAAGTAAGAGTTGCAGTCAAAGAGAAATGGGATTGAAATATAATCAAGAAATGATTGCTAGAAAAGTAAACAAAACCCAGAGTTAAAATTCATCCATGTGTCTCATCTAAAAATAATGGAATCTTAAATGTTAGTCTAACTTTTAATTTTATATTTAAAGATTCAATGTTATTGTTTTAATATATTTATATTCATTATACCATGGAATATACCAATTCAAGTGTGAATTCTATTGACTAGACATACATATGATAAATATGATAGACAAATACTTATGATAATAGAATAACTCAGGTTGGAAGGAACAACACGATGTCTTTAGTCCAGCCTAGTGCTCAAAGTAAGATCAGCTCTGTGATTAAACTCAGTGCTTTGGGCTTTGTTCAGTCTGGTTTTCAAAACCTCCCTGGACAGCCTGTCCAAATGTTTGACTGTCCTTAAGGGGAATTCTGAACCTGAACCTGCCAAGATCAGAGTGCACACTGACAACTGGAGAGCCCTATAGCTGAACTCCCATGTAATTTTGAGATGAGAGAAACCACAGGCGAACCACATGCGCCAAAGTGGAGCTGGCTTACATGCAAATTATTTTTTAGTACCCTGTAAGGAGATGGACTTTTCTTATATGTCCTTATCAACTTCTCCAAAAACAGGTGTAAAAATAATGGTGTGTGATATGTGAATATCTATATGCATTAAATAAGCCTCCAGCTTGATTCCTGGAGCTCATTACACAAAATGTTTTGAGGGAGTATTAAAAAAAAAAAAAACTCACACTCAGACAGCAAATCTAATTTTCTCATGGATAAAGCTCCACACTATTATATACCTCTGCAAAATTCTGTTTATGCATGTTCAAAGGAGGTTATAACTTGAACCAGTGATGGCAGGGGCAACTAACATGACCCAGAATGTAAAGCTTATTTCACAAAAGGCAACTATCAGAGCTTGGTTTGTTTAGTCTAGAAAAATGAAAGCTAGGAAGGAACTGCTTGCTCGCTATCTATTCATCAGGTGAATAAACTTAGAGAAAAGGACTGAAATTAAAGAAGAAATTTAATTTTGACATAAGAATGAACTGTCTATGGATAAATTTAGGATGGAAATTAGGAGAGTTTTAATCACCATAAGCATAGCTTTCTTGAACAGATATTTCATTAGAAATAGTAAAGGCAAAGACCAAGTAATTTTTAAAATTGAGACTATAATATTTTATGAAAGACTTGCTTGTGACTCCAGATGACTGAATCTAGTAAAAGATATCTTGTTTGAGATTTTTAATTCAGTTACTGACCTTTTTTCAAGTCTTCTAAGGCCTAATTCTCAGAAATGCTAAAGCCAGTTCATATTTGTTTAATCTTGCTTTTCTGAAAGCAGCTCTTTCATCTGAAAAATAGATGTGCTGCTTAAGTTGAAAGAGCATTTGCAATCCTTAGGATTGAACTAGAATAATTAAAAAATTAGTTAAAATTATAATACATCCTGAGATTTTTTTTGAAGCAGCATAAGAACCTCAGATTTTAAAGGTTAACTATCTTTTAGGCAGCTAAATTGATGAAGATTTTTGAAAATCTTACAATGCAGAGGTAAGTTTGAACCTTCTGTCCATAAGGACTCTTTAAGTACTTTCTAATATGCATAAAGAAATTTTGCTAGCACAGCGCAGAGTTTAGGAATACATGCAAATTTTTAATTAGTACACATCTGGAGTAGTCGGTAATAATATGCCACTAAGTTAAACATTTGCATGCTGATAATGCAGGCACGTCATAAGCCAGTCCTGGTAAGACCATTGTCAGATAGGAGGTAAAGCGGTGTCCAGTGTTGCTCAAAGTGTTACCGTTTTGCTGCATCCAAATGAACACTTTTTTTTCCTAGGCTTTTGAATCATTGCATACTAATGCTAGACTAGGTTCCTCCAAGCCCTGTCCAACCTGGCCTTGAGCACTGCCAGGGATGTGGCAGCCACGGATTCTCAGTGCAACCTGTTTCAGTGTCTCACCACCCTAAACATGCCCCTTAATAATAGATATGCACATAAGAGAATCTATTTATACAACAAAACTACAATTAAGTAATGCAAAAAAGCTTCAATTTCTATGATCCTTCAATTTAATTGCGTATACATGTGGCACACATATAACTGAATAAACTACTTGGGAAGGGAAGAAGTAACATTTGCATCATACAGAAAATGACTGAAGTTCAAAGTTTGATGCAATTTCAGAAGACCTATGTAGACATTTTTCTTTTTCTAGACATAGAAACGTATTTCTAAAATGGGCTGTTTCATTATTTAGCAGATTTTTTTCAGTATGACAATAGCAATCAGTGCTTACAGAACAATGTTGTTGTTATACTTAACTTCTATGCTTTTTGTGTTGATTGCCCCTTCAAATCTGTGGATATCTGAAAAAAAATTTAAGCGCTAGAAGTTTTGACAGCAGGCTAGTTGGCCTGGGCATTGAGCTTATGTTTTCTAGAAACTGTAGCATCTTGGGTTTTAAGCAGAAGTTATCTTAACTATTAACTATTTGAATAGTGACAAATTGACATCAACAAACTTACTTAAAGGGAAATGATTACTCTGATCTTTCTAATTGTTTATCCTTACACACTTTCAAATGCAAATTCCATGTATGCAAAATAGATGAGCTTTAAGGTTCCTTCCAAACTAAACTATTCTACGATTCTATGATTCCATGACTTCTTTCTGCCATACTATGCATATTTCTAGCTTAGCCCTTATTCTGAAAAAGGAGTGAATAAATTTCTGGCGATAGTAATACTTGCTAGATATTTCTAAGTCCTGAGATTTTCATAGTAATTTCTGTAAATTCTTTGCTCTAACTCTGATAGAAATGGTTATACAAAAAAAGAAATCACCCAAACTTCTTGTAACTCTGTTTAAAATTTACAACCAAAGGACATATTTTTGTGATGTGAACACTAGGATTCAATATACTTCTTGTTTCTTTGATTCTATCATATGTTGTCCTTCATAAGAACTACCCATTTTGATCAGATGAAATTGCAAAATAAACTTTTATGTGCATTCTACATTTCAATATAAGAAACTAGTTTCCAGAGATCTATATAATAAACAAAACTTTTCAGTCTGCCCTAAGTAGGTATTTTTTCATAAGCACTGTTTTTCTCCTCCTTGCAACTTATTTCTTTGAGGTGTTTAATCTTCAAAACTTTACAGCAATCTTTACAGGCATTAAGAAGACTTCCAGGGTTTGCTGTTTCAAAACCAACATTCTCTTTTGTCCTCAGGACAAGTGCCATTTTCTCAAGAGGTGTATTAATGTTTGGGGAGTGTCAAAAAGCATTTAATGAGAAATTGCATGCTTAAGAAAGGATGTCATATTTCCAAGCATGACTGAAAGCTCCCCTGCTTTGTCTCTGATATCATATTTCCTTGCCACTCTCACAGCTTCACATTAGTCACACACTGCCTGATGCAACCGTATTCATCACATTGATTATTTTAAGCCATTATCCAGCAGTTTACATTGTCCAAACTTGACATAAACTTCACAGATATTTTTCCAGCTTCCCAATGTATTGAAAGAAACAGTTGTGAGGTTTACTAAGACTGTAGCCATAGAAAGAAATCCTGCATAATCAATGTGAAAGCTTAGAGGATTACAGCTAACTGTAACCTGTTGTAGCAGCACAGTTTGAATATTTAAAGTTACAGAGAGGTTCACAGAGTCAGAGAATGGTAAGGGTAGTAAGGGAGCAGGGGATTGGAACTGGTTGATCTTTAAGGTCCCTTCCAACCCAAGTCATTCAATAATCATTCTGTTCCAGCCCCCTGCCATGGGCAGGGACACCTTCCACTAGACCAGGTTGTTCCAAGCCCCATCCAGCCTGGCCTTGAACACTGCCAGCGATGGGGCAGCCACAGCTTCTCTGGCAACCTGTGCCAGTGCCTCACCAAGCCATTCCTGCTTGTCCTGTCCCTACAGGTCCTTGTCTAAAGCCCCTCTCCAGGTTTTTTGTAGCCTCTTTAGGCACTGAAAACTGCTCTAAGGTTTCCTCTTAAGGAGCCTTCTCTTCTCCAGACTGAACAAGCCCAGCTCTCTTAGCCTGCCTCCAGAGCAGGGGTGCTCCAGGCCTCACAGCATCTTCATGGTCTCCTCTGGACTTGCTTCAATAGCTCTACATTCTTCTTGTGCTTGGGGCCCCAGAGCTGGTTTTACCCCTGCCACAAAACATTTTGCAAGCAGCAGCAGGTCCTAGAGGCCCTCATCTTCTGGGCTGAATGGTGTGTTGGTGCTAGCAGTGAAGTAGGCATTAACTTGTCCTACCCTATATTTTGTACAGAGACCAAGGTATTGGTACTCTCTGACAAATACTGCTGAAGTAAGCTGTCTATCCTGAAGCAAGTCTTCACCACGAAAGACAGTGCTGAGCCAGCACTAGGATCAAAATGAATGTATTAATTATATTGGCAATTATACACTTTATCTTCTTTCAGTGCTGGTCAGCAATGGTGGTAGCCATTTTATTGAAAAACTGCATTGTTTTAGATACAAAAGTTGGAGGAAATCTTGGACAGAAAGTACATCATCTTCTGTATAAGCGAAGAGCTACTTGGTACATACTGCAGTTATTGCTGGCAACTTTATTTTCTGTTAAAATTTCTTAAAAAGGGGTAGACGTCTCATTTAATGATGACAGGCAGAAATATACCAGCTGCTTAACTATAAAGTTCAATTCATATAATAACCTGCTTATTTTGCAATATATGTGAAACCAAGAACAAGCAGCTGGCTCACTGGACAATCTTTTATCAGACATCAGAGAATGAATGCATCTGAAGACTCCTTCAGAACACCTTTTTGATGTAATATGACAAGACCTTAATAAAGCACATTCTGTTTATAGGCTTGTCCTTTCGTATGATGTATACCTTGGCTTAAGTTACCAGCTTCTTTCCACAGAATGCTTCAAGTTGAGATAGTAAGTTTTTGATAATACCCCATAATGTACTTTTGCTTTGAGAAACAGAGGGCCCAATCTGCATAAGTCGGAAGAGATAATTTCATTTCAATGCCAACAGATAATAAAGCATTTGCAAGAAGTAGATTACCTTCTTCAGAAGACAGTAGTAAAATGTGTATTCCCAGACTACTAAATCATATCCTAATGCACCAGATTCTAATGGGATTATCATTATTGTATCATATTAGTTTTTTATCATGATCATAGATGTTACAAAATATTAAAATTCATGTATCTTCCTGTCATTTGGGAGTCTGCTATGAGCATGCAGAAGATGATTGTATGAATATTCAATGTTTACTTCCATGTTATCCTCCCTATTTGATTTAATATTACCAGTACAGAATCTCACAGCTTTTTCTCTTAAGGTGTAACAGTAGATAAAAAAGTGGGTAAACTTACATAGTCTGGTATACATGTGAGTAACACTTCATTTTTGCTGAAGAAATAAGTTAACCCCATTATCTGTGTATTACCTTATTCCATAACACTAATATTTATATTCCATACTACTAATACTTTTTAATAGCTACATAGATGGGAGATAATGGGATTGACTGGTTCATCTAAAGTCAGCAGATCTCCAGAAGGATGGAAAACAGTAAGTCTAACAGCACTCTAACTGCTAGCTTATGACTAAACAACTGGAGAATGCCCCTCTCTTTTTTCTGAGGAAATCACAGTGGCAAACGAAACCACAGAATATTCCAAAGATTTTGAGCTCACTTCTACCATTTGATTTCTAACCACCTCGTATTTTTCACATAACAAAAATGGACATACATAATGTAATTAACAATAACAGTACGTTAATCTTCTATCCTTGAGCTTCCATTTAATTGCTTGGGGGGTGATGCTCTTGGATCTGATACTTATTTACCAGGGACAGTTGCTTAGCCACTTACTGTATTAATACTGACAGATGTGCCTGAGAGATAAGAAGTGAAAGCATATCAGTAGTCTTCAGTCATTAAATGTTAGAATATAACACTCCTTAATACATGTTGACTTCCACATTTAGCTTCTCTGGCGATAAGAAAAACAGCATGAGAGACTTTTCCAGAGTTATTTTCATTAAAAAAATGTAAAATGACATAGAAATAAACTTGCTTTCTAAAATGACATATTTAAGGCCTTATTCCACTAATGGTGGGGGGTGGGGAGCAAATCATGACATTAAAGCCTAGTTTATCAGGTGCATTTTAAAAGTAGATGACTCCAGATGATTATGGAAAAACTTTTGAACACCAATTATCATAGGAATTCTCCTTTCAAAGGCTGTATAAAATTCAGAGAATTAGGACGACACAAGTTTTCAACAACATTCAAGTCCTAAAAATTCACTGCGAAAACAAAGAAACAAAGGCTGATAAACTCATTCATTCCACCCTAAAGCGACTGTTGTACTCTTCCATTATCTATTCTAAAGCATTTCATGGTCTACATATAAAAATATTGAGCGATTATCCTGTACACTTGCCCTTGACTGCATTTCTGTCAAAAGTGTGAACAATTTTGGATAATTATTTTTGAACATTGAAAAATGCAAGTAATAGTAGTAGTAGCAGTAGCAGTGAAAACATGATAGGAGAAAATGTTTTTGATTTTTGAGGATTATGAAATAGTATAAAAGTATGTTTTGTACAGGGGCATGTTTCTGCCACACAGTTCATCTGATGTGCAGTAACTAAAAAGCATGCATGTATGGTTATAATACCTGTCTTAACAAACATCCTTAACAACACTTCTCATGTAGTAATAGCTAATTTATAATTAAGTATTCTGAAAGGCATCCAGAAACTTGATATTTCATAGAATTATCATAGAATCAGAGAGTGGTCTGACTTGGAAGAGAACTTAAATCTCATTGCTTCATACATATGCCTGTTTTGTTTTATATCATCACCAGCTTAGCCAATCTACTTCCATTGCCTTTTAGAAGGGTATAGTCAGTTTCAGCTGCTCTGGTTTGCTTCCTTACAAATGAAAAAAATCACCACACAGTAAATAACAGTCTGGTTTTATTCATTACATTTCTTCATCTGTTGCTAAAATATTAAGCCACAAGTCACCCCCATTCTCTCAAGGAAATGACTATCAAATTAAATAATATATATTGAACCATGTATCAAACTATGAATGGACAGCGTTGGGTAAAATGCACTTAAAAAGCTGTCTTAAGGGGAAGTGGCAAGAAAGGCTGGTTTAGAATGGGTCACTATATGAACAAAATATTCAGCAAATGGAGCATCTTATTTTATTGTCAAAAGAACCTTCACTTCAGCTTAGCAATCTAGTCTTGGTTTTCCCTGAAATTTTCTTTCACTTCTATGGAGGTATGGACTTCCCAGCATCTGATTTCACTTATGAGCGCTTATGTGAGTCAGTGAGGCAGGAGACTTTAAAGACCACTGTTTCGGTCACTTACAATGGGTAAAAACACAAAACAAAAATGTATTTTAGCAGACAGTGATGGCAGACCATATCTTTTTTTTCGTCATTGTCTCTCAGGATATCTTGGCCCATATCAACTTAATCCTACTATGCAGCTCTGACAGGACCAGAGTATACTCCTTATATTTATTTCCTCAGGAAAACTTACAACCTTCTAGCATTACCTCCTTCCTCTCCTTACTTAAGATTATTAGGTTTTGTTTGGGGTTATTTGTTTGGTTGGGTTTTTTTTCAAGTGAATATTTTGACAAAGATTTTTCAACTCAAAAAAATTATTTCAAAGTTAATCAGCTTAATGGTACAAATTGAAGAGAAATACACAATTGCATTTAAGTATTTCATTTTGATAACAACAGACAATGCTCTGAGAAGAAGTTCCCCATAAAGGTTTCTAAAATATTTGAGCTCATACAAAATAATTTGGGAAATAGGAAAGACATGACTTGGCACTTCCCGAGATGACGTTGTTTAGGTAAACTCGGCAGTTCCTTTGTTTCCAGTAAAATAGACCCCACCTTTATTGTTAGGTGCCCTCTTGCTCTTTCCTTCTGCTTTCCCAGTTGCTTTCGAGGTGATTTTTTTAATCAGTAAGAAGTGAAATTACAGCTGATACTACTAATAGCAATAATGGATTAGAAAGCTAATTGGCCACCACAAGTGAAAAGCAGTAGCTCTCCATTTTATGGGTATATTAAGTGAATGGAATTTCTCAACCTGAAATGCTTATGCTTATTATATGTAGCCCAAAGCTCACATCAGTCAACCATGCCTCTCCATATTTTTCTATTAAGAAATTTGAAACTCTTAAAAGCATTTATTTTTTTATAAACGGAGTCAAATTCTGCCTCAGAAAGACTGAGAAAGCAAGTAGAAAACCTCCTGATGTTCCAGATATACAAAGTGTGGTGTGGCAAGAAACTGAGCACATTAAACAAACAGAAATGACACTTCTATTGTGAAGTTGTGCTATGTTAGATACAAGCAATTTCGTTCAAACTGCTTCATTCTATTCCTTAGACTAAAAACTGCAGTGGATTAAATGGAAACGGTCAAGGTTCTCAACTTGGTTGTTTTACATGTAATGTTCTTGCGGAAAACAAATAATTAAGAGACTCACCAGGATAAATCAGAGTTTGTAAGCTGTGGCTTTCATGCTGCTTGACTACATTGTTTTTGGAAGTCTGTGTTGTGAAAGAGAAGAAGATCCTATTTCCTATTAATAGGAAAGATCCTATTATTTTTCAGGACAGCTTATAGCATCGTTTGAATTTGGACTTTTCACATGGTTAATCAGGATTAACCATACATTCCTGGGACATTTTTTTTCCCCAATATACCATATCTGATTTTTTTAGCTAATGTTGGGTAACTGTTTAAGATTAAACAAGCAGATTTAAAAAAAGGCACAAAAAAACCCCCAACACCACCACCCCCTCCCCTAAAAAGCCCAAAAAAACCAAACCAAAACAAAACCCCAAAGCATAATGTTTGTGCATTATTGTATTACAGGAATAGAAACATAGTTGTGTTACAGAACATCAAGGGATAAAGAAAATACCTTAATGATTTTTAAACAAAAGTAGGAATGGAACAGCCTAGTTGCTTTGTCATGCAGTGTTGGAACTCTGCTCGTCATTCTCTTCAGAGCTTTCATTAGCAGTTTTGCTTTCTTACAGGAAAAAAAATAGTCTGAGTATCTGTGGCATAATATGGAATGTGAGATACGTGGCATGTACTCCCAAGGAATTTATATTTTTTGGTATGGAAACTTTCTCCTCCTAAAAGCAGTAGCACTGCAATAAGCCTGTGACTTGGCTGTTAATTCTAAGCACCATAAAATAGATTTTGGTAACATGTGACAGCAATTAGATATAATTTTCATATTGCCTTTAACAAGAAATTAAGGATTTACTCTGCCTACAGTAACATATTTTAATAGATAATATCTCATCTGTGTTCATTTACTGAAAACATCAATTCAAGGATTTAATCAGATTTGCTGAGAAAAAAAACTCTTTGAGATGCAACCAAGCATATTTGTAAAATTATTTTTCTGAAAAAAATAACAAAATGAAAAAGGAATCAACACCCCCTTTAAATTATTTTAGACTTCTTTCTGCAATTTCAAACACCTGGAAAATTTTTCATAAAAGCCAATTAACAGCTAGCCTTTTGGCTCAGGAGAGGGGATTCATATATCCCCTGAGGTATGATGAAAACAGAGGGAGATAAAGAAATAGTGAGCATCTAGACTTAAAAGTGACAAAGTATCTAGTTACTCCTCGCAGCAACTGAAGGGGAAAAATCAATTATAATGCCTACACACCTAAAAATACCCCTCATACCTCTGCGTGGTGCATGATCACTTGAGCTGGGCAGATGAGAGAGCAAAGAGGGAATGGGAGACTGAAGAAGTGATCACCAGAGGATGCATTAGAAGTTCAGCAAGCTGAAAGCAATTTCAGTTAAGAAGGAAGAAAGAGAAACATTTTTATGTTGATCTATTCATGCTTCATAATTTGACTTGCAGTCAGGGACACCTGTTTAGTAGCTTACTTATTGAGACAAGGTAAAAAATTTTATGACAGATTCTGATATCCCACTGTGCTGAAGCAAACCAAAAATTAATCAAAAAAAATTAGCGTAGTATTTATATAAGATTACTGTAAATTTCAGACCCCTTATACTAAATAGCATTTCTGTGACATAAACCTGTACCATGCAGAATGATAGAATGGTTTGGGTTGGAAGCGACCTTGAATATCACCCACAGACAGGAACTCCCTCCACTAGACCAGGTTGCTCCAGGCCCCATTCAACATGGCCTTGAACACTGTCAGGGGTAGGGCAGCCACAGCTTCTCTGGGCAACTTGTGCCAGGGCCTCACCACCCTCACAGGGAAGAACTTCCTCCTAAAATCTCATCTCAATCTCCCTTGCTGGCAGGTTAAAGCCATTTTCCCTTGACCTGTCCCTACATCCCTTGTCAAAAGCTCCTCTCCAGGTTTCATACAGCCCCTTTAGGCACTGGAAGCTGCTCTATGGTCTCCCCTTAAGGAGCCTTCTCTTCTCGAGTCTGACCAAATCCAGTTCTCAGCCTGTCTCCATGGCAGAGGTGCTCCAGCCCTCACAGCATCTTCATGGTCTCCTCTGGATTCACTCCAATAGCTCCACATCCTTCTTATGCCTCTTATAATAGCCTCTAATATATGCCTATCTCTTTCAGACACTTATAAATTCTTTGGACTGAATTCATAGATGTCATTCACAGCATTTCCTTAAGTAACTGTCAGCAGTTCTATTCTTGGCTACTTCCTCTTATAAGAGGAGAGTCAAGACTTTACCTTCCCTTCCTCAGGTAGATACAGTCATCCCAGGAAAACTTTCCTAAGAAGTGTTTGGTTTTAGTTCTGAGTGAAGAGCTGTTGGTTCATACTGTCTTCCAACAAGATTAGTCTGTCCAATTAAAATAGAAAGCAAAAGGCCTGCCACAATAATCATACCCACTCTTTGCTTGTGATCACTGCAAGCATTGACTCCAGAAGAAGGGTAGTGCTTCTTCTCTCCCTGTACTACAGCCAATTAAATTTTGCTGCAGCAGCATTAGGGTATCTCATAGTCCTTACTGTGCTCTGCAGAATGTGTGGGCATTTCACACAGAAAATTCAAGGGGTGTCATTCTCTGATGGCCAAAGCATAAGCAGTCATTTTAGAGATTGACACCTTGTCAGCTTAAATTCTACTTCATTTTAAGCAAACCACTAAATTAGTAGATTACACTAAGTATTGTGTATCACATATGGCCACCAGGTCTTGTTCATGTGATTTTGTTAATGTTTCTTTAAGAATATCACTCTTATTATGTTCCTCTGCAGCATGGTTTGTCTTCCCTCTTCACACTTCATTCAGCTGCCAACACCTTGTTACCTTCAGAAATATAAATCAGAGAAACTCATTTTCTCTGTGAAAAAAGACAGCTAAGCCATGGCCATTAAAAGGTTGCACAAGGCAGAAAAAATACAGCTCTGAAGAAAGAAGAGCTGTGCTTATGGTGAAATTGCAACAAATGGCTACTTTTCCACTGGTTTCATTGGCACTTCACCCAACCAGAGCAGGGTTCAGTCTTCCATATTTTTCTGTTCAGTCACTAGGGAAAGACACTATTGGCTGTGATGATGTATACCAAGCCTTCAGTCAGTTAAAAGGACCTAGCAATTTGTTCAGTCCATTTAGTTGAGGCAAAATCATACAAAAAATTCATCTCCTCTGGCGCATCAACTGAGCTGCAGGCAGAGCTCTCAACAGAATAGCACTGATACAGCACTTTTGACTCAGTATTTTGGACAGAGAAGCTGTGGCTTCCTCATCCCTGGCAGCGTTCAAGACCAGATTAGATGATGCTTCAGCAACTTAGTCTAGTGGAAGGTGTCCCTGCCTCTGGCTAGGAGTTGGAACTGGATGAGCTTTAAGGTCCCTTCTAAAATAAACCAGTCTGGGATTCCATGATTAAACCCTTTATGTCAGAATAAAGATGATTTAATGATGAGTTTGGTAATGGCTTCTCTTAATATTTTGCTATGCATCAGAAACTAAGGATTTGGGCGCATTGCCTTCAGGGAGGATTATTCAATTACTGGAATGCTAGCATGCAACACAACTCCCTTTTTTTCCCGCTGCTGAGTTACAGGAAGATCATTGTCCCCATTCTTAGAAAGAAGGGCAAACTGTTTAAATAATAAGCAGCAGAAAATTAATTTATATTTCAAAATCAAGTTTGGAATCTGTGCTAGGGAGCCAAAAGCTGATTAGATACATCTTAAAGAGAAAATATTGCCATTGAAACTGAGCAAACACTTGGTAGCTGATATAAGCACAGAGATAAAACTTGTTTTCATTTGGGGGGAGGTGGTTTATTGTTATAAAAATGTTTCAACAGAAGCAATATATATAATCCCCTGATATTTATGCCTTTATTTTAAATTTCATCCTTCATGTTGTACTAACCTTTATAAACTTCCCTGGCCTGCAGAAGCATTATAACTTCAATTCACTACTTCATCACAATAAAACTGATTTCAAGGTATATTAGGTTTCTCCAGCCAGAACCCTAATATGATATTTTTGCTCCAAATAAACAAATAGATGAAAAAAATGGTGGTGATGGGAGAGAGCTCTCTTTCATTCAGCACTTAGTAAGCTGAGACTGTCTCAAACCCCTAGTTCGCTTCGCAGAGAACTGTGTTGAGCTCTGCCCTCTGCTTTAAATATATCGAAAGAGTAGAAAAAAACTGATTCATGCAGTTTTAAGGGCAAATTCAATGTTGGAAAAAAGATCTCAGGAATAAAATACACAATTTCCAAAAATAAGAAAAAAGTAATAGGGAAATTTCTCCCAGAAATCTGCAGTTACTTTTCTGGTAATTGCAGGTACATGTGGCAGAGCCTTCAAAAGAATATGCTAGACATATATATATTTGCACCTACATAGCAATGAAGATTATCACCTCCCTTCTGTCACTTCTCTGTGTATCATGTTTCCAAAACCAAATTTGTCAACTCCCTGTGCAAATATATGGTGTATTCTTGGCTTGTGGATATGAAAATACAGGTTTCAAAGGCTGACTTTGTATCATCTTTATTATGAGAGACTTCATAAAAAATAAATTAAAAAATAATAAAAGAATGTTACCAAATTCTAACTGTTGTTCATAGTATAAAGAAGAGATCTTCTAAGTGAGATTCTTGAATTTTGTTACATCATGTCGTAATTTAAAAGTGATGCTTATATTATATACTGGGAAACACAACCTGTTGTTTGAAAAAAATTGAGGAAAATCAGGTTTTCAAAAGTTTATGTGTAAGTTTTGACCTGGAAATGATTATGCATATTAATTTTACATTTGCAAACTATCTGTGCTCATGCAAATTGGAATTTTCATAAAGAAGAATTGAAATATATAGATTTTTATTTATCATTTATGTAATTGAAAGATATATATAATACAAAGCCTGAGATGTGTCTTGAGGTGTGTCTTGAGGTGTGTCTTAAGGTGTTTTGCTATGCACATATTAAATTAGCAGATATTCAAGTAAGATCAACCACAAAATTTATTTTTCAATATGCACAGAAGGTGAATTTCTTGTTTCACCTAAGTAACTAAAATAAACAGGTTTTAAATGGCTCTAAAATATCAACTCAAAACTAAGGGTTTTTTGGTTTCTCAATGGCACTGTCTTGCCTGGCCATTTTAAAAGCAGACTCTGTAAACACTGTACAAGAGCCAAAAGTCGAAGTAAATTTCTGGCTCAAACCTCTGATTTCTGAAGTAGGAGATTTGCACGCAGAAGTTATCCCTGGACCTGCTGGTGTATACTAGCTCTGCCAAACTTTGAAGTTGATCAGTAAAGGATAACTTCAAACACATAGAAAAACACATTGTGTTCCACTTTGACATGATTACATTCCTGACCAAAATGCAACTTTTAAGAGCACATTAGTACAAGACGAAATAAGGACATTCAGTTTGTGAACGCAAACAAATGGAAGTAATTTGGTCACTCAACTTCTGTACTGCATCACATTCTGAATGGACCGCTAAATAATATCATACATTAAAAGACACTTGGTAATGTGAATGTGAAGAAGTTCCTTTAGTTAGGAAATCTATCCTTTTTCAGTGGTACAAGATCTAAAATGAACACTCCAACCTACACATCCACATAGAATCATGGAATCACAGAATGCTTTGGGTTCAAAATGGCCCAAGATCATCCAGTTCCAGCCTCCTGCCACAGGCAGGGACACCTTCCACTGGACCAGGTTGTTCCAAGCCCCATTCAGCCTGGCCTTGAGGACTGCCAGCGATGGGGCAGCCACAGCTTCTCCGGCAAACTGTGCCAGTGCCTCACCACCTTCACAGGCAAGAACTTCCTCCTAAAATCTCATCTCAATCTCCCCTCTGTCAGGTTAAAGCCATTCCTGCTTGTCCTGTCCCTACAGGTCCTTGTCTAAAGCCCCTCTCCAGGTTTCATGTAGCCCCTTTAGGCACTGAAAACTGCTCTAAGGTTTCCTCTTAAGGACCCTTCTCTTCTCCAGGCTGCACAAGCCCAGTTCTCTCAGCCTGTCTCCAGAGCAGGGGTGCTCCAGGCCTCGCAGCATCTTCATGGTCTTCTCTGGACTTGCTCCAACAGCTCCACATCCCTCTTGTATTGTTGCCCCAGAGCTGGATGTAGGGCTACCGGGGGGTCTCCCCAGAGCTCATCAGAGGGGGAGAATCCCCTCCCCTGGTCTTCTGCTCATGCTCTGGGGATACCGCTCAGTACACTGAGGGGTTCTATGCTCAGGCGCACACATCTGGGGCATGGAGAGCTTCTCCTCACCCAGCACTCCCAAGTCCTCATGGCTGCTCTCAATCCGGTGTCTGCCCAGCCTGTGTTTGTTTCATATGTTTCACACAAAATGCATTAAGTGAAATACTAGTGAAAAACATGACTTTATTTCTCAGAACAATAGCTATCAGTTTATGACATACTTGATATCTGACGGTAATAGAAGCAAATTGGTATAATCTTTCATAATCATCTTCTTAAAGAGGTTGCCACCAAACTGTCCCTGCGAATTGTGTGAGGACTGACCAATATATGCATTGCTTTTCTTATCTATGAAATGCAGTCTCACCTTTGGTTTAAAAGCAATGCAGGTACACAAATCCTTGTGCCATTCAGCTCCACAAATTTTAATTGAATGCTTTTGTGCATTGGTCTCTCAGCACTTTGTACTGAAAACAAAACTACTTTCAACTCTCTAAGCTATGAAATCTTTTTCCAAAGACTGTGCATCTTCACTGGGATTTTTCTTCAAAAAACATAATAGTTTTATTTTTTCCCCATTTTCTTCTCTTATCCTGTGCAAAGCTCCAGAGATTCTTTCAGCTTCCTAAAGAGGCAGAAAGAGGTTCCTCTGTTTCTCTTTTCTCACATGCATTGAGATAAACTTGAGTGACAGCTAGCTGAGGGGATTAAAATTGGAAGAAAATAACTTCAGATAAAATATTTAGCTGATCTTTTTTCTCCTAGATTATCAGCAGGAGTTGTGAATACATGATTTTGGGTAAGACACAATTCAGCAGACCATCTGCTTTTGATTGCAAAGTGACTGTAAAAAATGTTGATAACAGAGTCTGCACTTCAAAAAGATCTGGGAATGACTGCTAGAAATGCAGATTAAAAGTTGCTGTCTTTTTATTTAATTAAATTATGTTAAAAAGTAAGTGGCTGTACTTTGCTGCGGGCAGCATGATTATACAAGCTGCAATAGCATACAGAGAAGCCCTGACAGGGGTCAAGTCAAGCCACATCATAGAAGCAGCAGCAGCCAGCTCTCAGATGTTCATAGGCCCCCAGGTTTTTGCCCTGAAGTAATTAGCAGCAACAGGGGAGCAGGATCCAGGAAGAGGTATCTCGGACCAGAGCCATTTTTGCCCCTGAGGATGTGGCCCCACTTGTATCATGCACCAGGCATAAGCAGTGTGTCTCAGGCAGTGGGACCACCAGCCATGCTGCGCAGGGGAGGCATGAACATGGACAATGGAATCGAGAACACACACAGCAATTTTGCCAATGACACTTAGCTGCATGGTGCAGTCAACATGCTGGAGAGAAAGTATGAGATCCAGAGGAACCTGGACAGGCTGGAGAGGTGGGACAGTGTGAATCTTGTGGAGTTCAACAAGTCCAAGTGAAAGGTCCTGTACCCGGTTTGGGACAATGTCAAGCACAAATACAGGCTGGGGAAGTCTGGATGGAGCAACCATGAGGAAGAGGACTTGGGGGTGTTGAGTGACATGCCCTAGCAGTGTGTGCTCGAGCCCAGAACCCCTGCGTGTGCTGGGCTGCATCCCCAGAGTGTGAGCAGCAGGTCAAAGGAGGGTATTCTCCCCCTCTGCTGAGCTCTAGGGAGACCCCCTTGCAGTCCTGTGTCCAGCTCTGGAGCAACACAATGAAGATGGCAAAATACTGTCTGAGGCTGCCCAGAGAGATGATGGATGCGCCATCCCTGGAGATTTTCAAGGCCAGGCTGGATATGGTTCTGAGCAACCTGATATAGTTGAAGATGTCCTCTTCGTTGCATGGCAGATGACTAGGTGAGCTTCGATGGTCCCTTCCAACCCAAACTATTCTACAATTCAATGATTCTGTGATAAGAGCTATGTGGACCTGTTGGAGAAAGGCCAGAGGAGGCCACAGAGATGCTGTGAGGGCTGGAGCAGCTCTACTCTAAAGACAGGCTGAGAGAGCTGGCTTGTTCAGCCTGGAGAAGAGAAGGGTCCTTAAAGGGAAACCTTAGAGCACCTTTCAGTGCCTAAAGGGACTACAAGATACCTGGAGAGGGGTTTTAGACAAGGACCTTGGGGAATGGCTTTAACCTGCCAGAAGAGAGATTGAGACCACACCTTAGGAGAGATTTCTTGCCTGTGAAGATGGTGAGGCACTGGCACAGGTTGTGCAGAGAAGTTCTGGCAGCCCCATCACTGGCAGTGTTCAAGGCCAGGCTGGATGGGGCTTGGAGCAACCTGTTCAAGTGGAAGGTGTCCCTGCCTGTGGCAGGGAGCTGGAACTGGATGAGCTTTAAGGTCCCTTCCAACACAAACCATTCCATGCTCCTCATCAGTAGCACTGCTATTTGTGTGCCTGCTTGGATACCCACAGGTATCGGGGAATTCTGTAAACTTCAGTCTGTTTTCTGCCATTGATGGACAAAGGTTTTGGACATAAACTGAGAAACCTTTGACAACACATATGCCCCTCTCCTCAGAGACCATCAGTAGGTATTCTGCAAGTGATTTCAATGAAGTTCGGTTTTTTTCCTTTGTGAAAACAAAGATTATGGTGCTTGTATTGTGAGTTTACAATGCTTATCTAACAAAGGCTTACTCATAGATTAAGGTTTTGCATAGCAAGTAAATTCTGACTGCACTACAATCAGTGGGAGTTTTGCCATTGTCATAACTAGGGCTAGGTTTTCACCTTCAACAATGCTGATAACACACGATGTTTTAGTTGTTGCTAACTATTGCTTACCCTGATCAAGTACTTTGTAAGTAAGTACTTACTCTGTCAGAGAGGAGGGGCACGGGAAGCCAGGAGGAAGCAGAGAGGACACCTGACCCAAACTAGCCAAAGAGGTATTCCATACCATAGTATGTCATGCCGAGGATATAAATTGGGGGGAGTTACCCAGAAGGGGCAGATCACTGCTCTGGTTGGGCTGGGTATTGGTCGGTGGGTGGTGATCAATTGTGTTGTGCCTTACTTGTGTTTATTGTTAGTTTTTTCATTCCTTTTCTAGTTTTATATTTTCTCCTGTTATTTCCCTTATCATTATTATTATTGGTGATAGTAGTAGTAGTTATGTATTGTACTTCAGTTACTGGACTGTTCATACCTCAACCTGTGGGATTTACACTCTTTTGATTCCCCTCCCCATCCCTCTGGGAACACGGAGGCAGGGAAGAAGGGGGAGAGTGAGCGAGAAGCTGCGTGGTTCTGAGTTGCCAGCTGGGCTTAAACCATGACACGTCTAACACTGAGGCTAAAGATACATTAGCAAACTTCTTTATTCAAATGTAAGCTCTTAAACTGCCTATAAAATTGCAGTTATGCAGAATGCTGTTCTCCTGACTTACTTAAGAAATGAGCAAGTGACAAACAGGTGAAACAGATTCTGTGTTGCAAGTACATAAGACAGTTTACTCCTATTTAAACATAACACTTATAAATACTTCACATTTTAGAAATATGTGGGTAATGGGGGTTAATGCCACTCATTACCTGTCATCCATTTGAGAAGTAGAATTAATTTGCTATCTTTGTGTTCTCTTTTAGCTCATTTAGGAGATGAAATGTAACCTGTAGGGTAGGTAATAAAGGTTTCCTCTAAGGGGGAAAATACAAATGTGGATCATGAATTATGTTGCTTGTATATTGAAATATGGTGTAGTAATTCAGTATGAAATTTTTCTTCATGAAAGCAATGTGTCAGAGAGTGTCTTTAAAATTAGTATAATTCAAAAATAAGTCCAGATTAATCACTTTTACAAGAGAGTATCAGTGGTTTAATCCTGATTATGAACTGTTTCAGATATTTCTGATTATAAAAAAATAATTTGAGCTGGGTTAATATTTTTTATTTGTCTTCTTGTGGAGATTGATGACATGGACTCCAGCAGAGTTTCATGCCAAAAACTTCTTTACTGTAGCAGACCCTTTTACTGTAGGTTACATGATTTATATAGACTACACGTTTTATTCTCGTGCTACTAAAAGGATTGACTGGATTTGAACATCGCCATCCTCCAATTGGCCACTATGTGTTACCTTCTGGTTGGCTACTCCCCTCTATGTTCAGGCCGAGCCCAGAATATTTGAGCCCAGAATGTTCTGGCCAATCCCAGGATGTTCTGGCCTAGCCCAAAACCCTTTACACCAACATTTTCTGATTACTATCTGACCTAGATGTGTTATTAGCTCAGTAGCAAGTCTCCTTCCCTATGCTCTTCAGCAGCAATAGCCTCTGCTTTCCTTCCCTCCTTCCCTCTCCTTGTTCTCTGCTTCAGCTTTGTGTGCCATGGCTCCCTTCTTCTCCCAGTTATCCTGTTCTCCCATCCTTCAGCTTCTATTTTGTACAGAAGTTTTCAGCTAGCTACCGAAATAAAGAAAGGCACAAAATTACTAAATGACATATAAACCTTTAGAATCAGTTTTAAGTAATGCTGAGGTGATGGCTTTGTAACAGTAGCAATGGAAAATTACTGAGATGCACGACTCACAGAGAGAAAAAATAGAGCACAGCTAGAGAGCATACTGAGAATTCTTGTACAAGAGAGACTGTTATAGTTGAGATAGTTTTAGGCCGTATGACCTTAGTACAGAATGTGTGTAAGACAAACAGGCTGGAGGAGCAGGATGTAAGCATAAGGAGTATCTGGGAATGGCAGGTGTCCAGGATGGGCTGCAGTTAAACTAACTAATAAGTAGAAGGACAGCAGGGTAGTTACGTTTGCGGTACTAACAAACCAATTATGTTTGTATAAGCATCTACTGCGCACGCTCCAAAGACTGCCAGAAGTGATGAAGATTGTTGGAAGAAGTAAACGACCCTCGGAGACCACTACCACATTTCTGTGCGCATGCGGGACACTGTCTAGAAAATGAAGTAATCCATACGTAGCCTCATGAATACATATGTGTGCCCAGTGGCTATATAAGGGCAGCTTTTGTAGCAATACAGAGACACACGTTAGGAGTAGCTATCCCCCGTGTCTCCCTGCGCCGTAATAAAGAACATCTGCTTGTTAACTTGGAAAACTTTGTTGGCGAGTTTGTTCCTGGAGTTTTCTCCAAATCACTACCAAGAGAGGAAGGTACAAATGAGGGAAAGTTAAAAAAACTGGTGACTTCCTGCAGTCACGTTATTAACATTAACAGTGTTTCATGTGAAAGAAAACTTTAAGAGATCACAGACGGATGACAATTTGCAAGATTGTATGTCAATGCCAATATGCCTTAAACAATTTTAGGCCACACAGTAAAGTGAATTAAGGAACTGGGTCATCACCAAACCCTGGCAAATCCACAGCCTGTCAGCAGTTTCTGTGTTTCAGCTGAGCTGAAAAGAAAGGGATTGATGGTAAATCAATAATGCTCAATTGTCATAAGCAATACTGCGTAACGGTAACACTTAAAAGCTAAGCATAGAGTAGGTATGCATTTCCGGAAATAGATTCTGATTGTCCAGGTGTTTGACAATTGAATTGTTCCTCTCTTTCTGATTTCTCAATATGCATGAGAAAGGGATTGCTCTCTAGTACTATATTGAAATCACCAATGTAGATGCAACTATCTACAGATTTCCCAGTCCATTTTCCAGTACTAAAGCACTCATAATATTTCTCTCATAAGTAAATGAAAACAGATTTAAGGTTCATGCATCTATGGAAATCATTGTGAGAGGATATACTCTTACCTGAAGCACAGATAACTTTTGATACTTTTTTTTGTTTGATTTTTTTCCCCTTTTGATCATATTTATCTTCCTGAAATGGTGCATAAATTTGTTTATCATATTAGGAATGATAACAGATAACGTCTTTCAAAAAAATTATAGTAATGTATAATTCACCTAATCATATATCTTCAATGGGATCCTTGAATTAGACAACAGAGTTGGAGTTCCAATTTGTCCTTTAAATCATGACAGTTCTTTATGATGCCCAGTGTGGAGCACAACGACTTGAGAAAGCGACAGATCTGACCACAGTGTGTCTAATCGTATTTGTGATAAGCATTCATTGTTTGGGATTAATAGTCACTCGTCACAATGCTGATTTATTGACTCACAGTTTCAGCATGTCATACCTTGCTTACAGCCTGTATTTCCTGTCTTAGTGTTTATCAGCTGTGGGCCATGGGCTAAGGTTCATTTCATTGTACTTTATGGTAATGACTTGTAACACAATAGACTCATTGATCATGAAACTGATCTGGCTTGCGTTCCCAGTGTGGTCATCACCTCTATGCCTTGGGACGCATATAATGGAAGTGTTTAGCAATCACACATCTTTTGTTTCCTGCTCAGGTGGTCAATCTACAAAGGAGACATTCCCTTACATTCTCAGCCCCCCCACAAGACCATTTACAGCACCATTTGAGAGTTCTGAAGGTTTTGAATGGCCTTTGGGAACCCTTGCCTGCTGATACTGATAGGGATCACCATGTTGGCACACATACAAAGTATGAGTTACCCATGACCATTTTGTCTTGAAAGTTAAGCAGAGTCGGGTTTGGGTCTTGTCTAGGGTTAGACAACGATACAGGAGGACCAAGAGATTTTCCCCAAGGCTGGACAGTTGTGAGAAGCAAGGTGTGTGGGATAGTATGGGCAAGTATCTAGGCCAGTGGGCCCCTCTAGTGCTTTGGAACTCACCACTGAACAAGTGCAAAATCCAGAAAAATTAGTAAAACACTTAAATGAGGTGTGTTGTCTTCCTGGTCATACCAGAGAGGGACAAATCATGGTAACATGCTTACAGAGCTCTGTTCAACACTATCCAGCACCTTCAAAGGGCGAAAGATGCCTCTGTATCTGATGGCAAAGAAACAGATACTGCAGGCATAATCACTGCAGCTGAACCAGAGGACCAATTTGTGCCAATCTCAGTTGCCCCTTTATGTAAGGGGAAAAGCAAAAAAGAGGCACAAAAAGTGACCCGTACAGTGAAGAAAGATGAAGAAGCAATGCACTTACTACACGGGACAGCATCTGAACAAGGAAGAAGAAGTGTTGCAGGCGACGGCGAGGGGAATCAAGCGACGACCCAATATGAGTGATAAGCAAGTTCCACTTTATTGCCAGTCCGTGCAGCTTATATACCCTTTTCCCACTAATTTATGCACACCTGTCATCACATGAGTGGCTAAGCCTAAAAGTTTACATGAACTAGTTATTACATGATTG
>WYDI02015049.1:0-13549 GCA_009867235.2 Psittacus erithacus
GCTACAAACATTGGTATTATCAGTACTGTTCTCAGGCTGAAAGTTAGAAACACAGTGCTGCACCAGCCACTGAGAAGCAGAAAAAATGACTGCTACTGCTGAACCCATGACAGATATCATCAGCCGCCCTTGAAAATCAACATTTACCTTTAATAGCTGATATAAGTAGTCCCAGGCACAAGTTGTGTGCTGTGATCTTGTTTATTTTCATTTGCTGTCCTGTATCAGCAAGTTGCTAATTGTGTAACATGGATTCATTAACCTGAATACAAAAAATATCCTCTGATGCCTGTGTTTATTCACAAGGGGGTTTTAGGTCTTAGACAATGAAGTTGCTAATTAATAGATTTGGGAATTTTGATGGAAACACAGTTGTAATGGGTCACTACAGCTAAGTCAAGAGGTAGAAATGAATACCCTAGGAGAAAAGGTATAGTATCAACACAGTAGTCATGATAGCTAAGAAAGATTACAACTCACCTGGCCCTATGGTAAGATTTTAATAGATCTCTTACACAAAAAACAAACCTTTCATCCCGACAAGAATAAAACCTCTCAGGATATCTCTACATGAAAACTTTTACCTGCTTTCAATAGATGAATTAAATCTCAATGAAAGTCACACCCTCATAAAATTTTGTTATAGATTTTGCCCAATTACTTTTGGCCCACAGAAAACTTAAATTACTCAACTAATGATGCAAAGATGAGATTCAGCAGTACTATTCTAAATATTGCTCCTGTAAGTTCTTTTTTCTAAAGCTTTTGAGCATCTGTCAGCATGGGTGTGGGGTCTTATGTGAGGTTAAACCCAGAAATTTCAGCATTTTGTGTCTAAAAGACAACAGAGAGTACACAGAGACCTGAGGAGATGATCCCATGTGGCAGCAAATCCAGGTATCTGTGCATTTGTGGTAGCACAAGAGGGTACGCACACTCTTCCATTTAAGGAGAGCAGCCTAACTCCACAATGCAACAGAAAAATAGGGCAGGACCACAGAGAAGGGAACTGCAGGCCTCTTCCCCCAAATACCCCATCCTGGAGCTTCCTATTGCCAGCCAGCTCACAAGCCATGAGCATACCACACAGTTTATGCATATATCATATCTTCATGCATATCATGCTTGTAAGCATGAAGACTGCTGGAGAAAAAAAGCAAAGTACATGCTCAGTTGCAGCAGTGCAAAGGTCTGATGTGCTACAAAGATTCAAACTGAGCTGCACCTATAGCATTTCCTTGAAAATAGATTAAAATTATTGCCAACACATGTTTACCAGGACAATAACAAAGAATGTGCAAGCAACACAAGTATGCTACTTGTCAGAAAGTACAGTATGGAAGATACCTAGATGATAATGATCATGGAGGATCTTCTGTCAGTGAAAAGGGAAAACAACTACAAGGGGTACTGTTCACGAAAAAGAAAGGTTTGTACACTGTTTCTTGAATTGCTGTATGATATTCTCTCAGAATTTAGCTTGATCAGTTGAGAAGGCAAGCAGGGAATCAAAAGCACCTCACACTTAGAGCTCCTTAAAATTCTGAAATGAGTACCATGGAATAGCTGTCAACCTGCCATAGATGTCAACAAGAAAAGATGGGAAGAATTAGTACCAAGTCTCGATACCGTATGGTTCAACTGAGAAGCCTAGAATCCACCTAGAACTCAATTATAGAATCACAGAATCACAGACTGGTTTGGGTTGGAAAGGACCTTAAGATCATCGAGTTCAACCCCCCTTCCATGGGCAGGGGCACCTCGCACTGAACCATGTCACCCAAGGCTCTGTCCAACCTGGCCTTGAACATTGCCAGGGATGGAGTATTCACAGCTTCCTTGGGCAACCCATTCCAGTGCCTCACCACCCTTACAGTAAAGAACTTCTTCCTTATGTCCAATCTAAACTTCCCCTGGTTAAGTTTTAACCCATTATCCCTTGTCCTACCACTACAGTCCCTAATGAAGAGTCCCTTCCTAGCATCCTTATAGGCCCCCTTCAGATACTGGAAGGCTGCTATGAAGTCTCCACGCAGCCTTCTCTTCTCCAGGCTGAACAGCCCCAACTTTCTCAGCCTGTCAGATCTGTAACTAAGCAGATACTCTCGCAAAATATGGCTATGACTTTGGACTCCCATTTAGCCACAATTTTAAAATCACTTTCAAAACCTGTTTGAACATGACAAGTGCAACCCTTACAAGCTTTTCTGGTTTCTACATCCTTACATGGTGAATGGCACTTCACTATTTTATGCATGCAAAATATTTTAGATAAGATCATGCTGCAGGTATGATACAAATTCCTCTGAGATGATAAAAAATCCTCTGTCAAATAAAGACAATTTAGTGAAAAAATTAAAGTTTTTCATGTCAAACATGGTGATAAGTGCAGTACAGAGATGATAAAGACAATCTGAACCACTCCTGATCTGACAGGCAAGTACCAGGGTATCTGCCTATTTGCAACATGTCTCATGTTTCCATGTGAACACTGCTGAGCGAGCTGATGCCCTTTCTTAGGAATGATTTAATTTATATGCCCTCAGAATGAGGTCATATCAATATCACGCATGATCTCTATCAGCTTTACAGATGTCTTAACCTGAGGTTCAAGCTCTTTGGGAGCTATTCATACTTGGCAGATTGATATAGTAACTGACAATTCACTGCCATCCAAGTGTATCTGAGAACACAAAGCTCACATAAATATTGTTGAGCACATCCCATTGTTGGTTATTTACTTCTTCCATTCAAATTCCTAGAGCTCCGAGAGGAAGATCATTTCTCTCTGTACCATTTTCCTGACTTTACCCAGCAGACACGAAAAGCTCGTTGTTTCTTTTTTACCAGTAATGAACTGTGCTAGAAATGTCAAACATGGGTTTGTTCGGCCCCCACCAACAACATAAAACATAGAAGAAGGGATGGACAGGGACCAGAGAGGAAGCCTGGCTACAAGAGTGGCTTTGCAACTGGAATGGGAAGAGCTTGTAATGGTGTTTCTACAGTCAAAAAGCTCAAGAAGGAAGTACAGAGACCTACCTGACGCCTTTTCTTTCTCAGTTTCATAAACTGACCTGCCTACTTATACAACCTAGGCCCTTGCTAAAAGCAACTGCGAGCAAACAGCTTGTACAGCGCACGAATAGGATTCTCAAGCAGCCTGTACTCATGGCTTTCCAGTTCAGAAATGCCACTTGGCCCTTTGCTCTGGATTTATTTACACTCACCTTTGCCCTTCTCTTGCTTTCTCTGACAGCTCTGGGGTAGAAAGACATGAAGAGAAGAATAAAGGATGAACAAAACAGAAGAAAAGTGTGCAAAAATCCTCGCTTTCAAACTTACCCTGAACCAAATATTTGTGACTGGTAAGTCTGACTGAAGAAAGTCAGACACACTTCTGTCTTTGGAGAGGGATTATTTCCTTTAATTCCCCATTATGCACCTCCCTTGCACCATAATTTCAACTGAAAAGAGGAATCAAATTAAAAATAGAAATGTCCTTAGCTGAACTAGGTCATTTTGTTCCGCCATAAGCCCCATTTTTTAAAATTGCCTATATTTTTTTTCCCTTGATGAATTTCTCATTAAGTTGGTGAACCAAACTGGCTCAAAGAGGTCAAATGAATGCCATAACTGCCACAACTGAAACCATAGACTGTGATCAAAACAGATAGAAGCAACTCTACCTTCCAGCATGCAGCACAGAGCTCAACCTCTTTGTCTAACAGCACCCTCTAAACATCACTTTCAACTTGTGCAACCTGGACAGATAGATGGGTTTCTTATAAACACATGAAACAACTTTGGAACAAACCAGTAGTGCTCATCCAACAGCTTTTTCTTTTGTTTTCCTTTTTTTTTCCCCCCATCCTTATTTTTGCCACATGTAATATTATTTCACAAGTTTGACATGGCAACAGGGAAAAAAAGAAAAAGCTATCTTTTTTTCTCTACTGCTATGCCACCCTTAATGCAATGTGAATTACTGGAAGTAAAATCTGTTAATATCTAAACTGCAAACATTATACAGCAAAGGTACAATGGAGAAACAAAAAAAGATTAAAAGATAAAGCTTGCCTTTAAGCTGTAAGCGTAAATAATTTCATGTATATTTCTGGTAAAGTATGAAAAAAGAAGTAGATCTATGACTTATGGGTCAAAAAATCTTCTTGAAATAAGTACTATGAACACTATAGCCAGACCTGACTCCTATTACAGAAGGAATAAGAGAGGCTGAATAAAGTTAATCAATTTACATCCTTTCACTCTGCAGATAGGACCATGGAAAGAACCCAGGAGCCTTGGTGCCTTGTACTGGCTTTGGGGCGTTTAGGTATCTCTTCCTTTCACTGCCTCAAGGTAAATAGAAGTCTTGTATTTGTCTTAAGTACTCAAGGATAATTCAAATGGGTATGTAGTCCAGGTCAGACAAGCACAGAGGCTCAATTTCTTTTGCCTTCAAGTTCCCCCAGATTAAAAGATCAGACCTACGTCAATCACTGGGTGTAAAACACATGGAGTAATTGGACTAGAAACTTGTCAACAGACTGAGGGCTTCTGTTCAGAACGCAGATGTCTTTACTTTTTCTTGGTCTTGTTTATTCTTCATGAATACCACAGAAAGACAGCAGAGTCACTATTATCTCATAACAACGTTATGTTAATCAGGCACGTCATTTGCTTGTATGGCCCAACCTTCTGCAGATCCCAGACACTCCCCTTCCACAAGAATTAACCACAAAAATACTGCAGTGCAGCTGCTTTATGACCAGAGCTAGGATCAATTTGCTTTGTGTTTTCGGACACTGATCTTTCAACAGTGAACATAACATACAGACACTATAGCAGGGTTTGGGGTTTTTTTACATAAATAAGAGGTTTTGACCACCATCTTTACTTTTTCAGTGGCAGTTTATCAAGGTCTTCCACTAACTCCCAACTCAGAAAACAACAGCATTCAAGTAAGGAGCAGCACGTTCTTCCCAAATTGCTCTGAAAAGCAATCAACAGGGTGAAAGCCTGGTCAAAATAATTACATTAGAAACATGGGAATGATGAGCAAAACTGAAGGAATTAAAAGAAACAAACAGAAAAAAAGACAAAACAAATCTCAAAAGTTAGGAGCCTTAACCAAAAATTTTAAGAAATAAATATGAAGTTACATATTTCAACCTGACCTCATTTCTTGCGCACAGACAAGAAGGCTCAGAGGGAACCTTACCGCTCTCTGCAACTACCTGAAAGGAGGATGGAGCCAGAGAGTGGCTGCTCTCTTCTCCCAAGTGATAGAACAAGAAGAAACAGCCTCAGGCTGCTCCAGGGGAGGTTTAGACTGGGTATTAGGAACTGTTTCTTCCCTAAAGGGTGGTCAGGCATTGGAACAGGCTGCCCAGGGCAGTGCTGGAGTCACCGTCCCTGGAAGTGCTCACAAACTATGTAGACGTGGCCCTTAGTGACATGGTTTAGTGGTGGCCTTGGCAGTGTTGGGGAGCAGTTGGACTGGATGATCTTAAAGGTCTTTTCCAACCTGGTTAGTTCCATGATTCTTGAACTACTCTGGTCTGTTTCCTTAGGGTAACTTCCTGCTAGAACACTGACAGAGGTTGGCATTGAATCTTTTAAACACCAGGGCTGACAGAGAGGACTCATGGGCTTATGCAGCCAGGAACAAGGGGATTAGGCAGGAAGAACCAGACCTTCTCCATCCAGTAACAGCCAGCTGTTAAACTGGCTGAGAAGCCCTGATGGGAAATGTCCCTGCAAGTCAGTGCAATACCACTGGCATCAAGGAAGCCTCAGCACAAGATCTGGCCTGAGCTGTGCATGCCCAAGAGATCCACAAATACCAAAGTTCAGGTGTAGCTGGCACCGCTTCATAATCCCATTTCCCGTGCATGAGCACACTTACAGACTATCTACAAATCTCAATATCCCAGCCTAGAACATGAACAGCTCATACAAAATCATTTGCTTTAGCAATCTGCAACATCAATTTGATTCTTCCTAAATATCTGGATTCAAAGGTTTCATTAGGAATAGCTGTTGTGAGCTTGCTCAGCCCTTAGCTGAAAAGGCACATCTCTTACTGTCTGCGCTTGGAGTCTTTAGGTATTGGCAAAAGCAACCAAACTCAGAGTGAAAAGTTTGGTAGTCTGCAGTAGAGGCATGTCCGCTACAAAACCTCAACATCTTTAAACTTAATGGATACTTTAAAACTCAAGTGAGTCAAGAAAGACCCCAGCTTTTGTGCAAATGCTCAACTAACTGTGGAGAATATGGACCTGGAGGTTCTGGGCTTTGAGCAACCTGCTGTAGTAGAAGGTGTCCCACGTCATTTACAAAACAGCCTCAATATCAATGTGAAAAATCCTTTGCCAAACAAACACTACAGTCGTGTGGACAGTGAGGGGAAAAAGAAACAAGAACCCCCAAAATCCCAAAAAACAAACAACCCCCTCAAAACATTTTATACAAGCAATATTCACAATATTTCACCTGGAAATTTAGGAAAAAAAGGGATGTGATAGAATAATGTTAAGATGTGTGTGGCCAGCAGAATTATCTTCCATTCCCCTATAGCAAATGATAACACACAAATTGCACTTACATTTAAGTGAATTTGGTTCTCCTAGTTCTTTATCTCCCCACATAGCTTTGCTGCAGTTCAGCATTTACTCCACCTACACAGTAGGCCTGTTTTATTTAGGCTTCATTTTTATCCAATATCAAAAATTATAAAGGACGCCACTGTCCTAAAGACTGAAAACAACACTACTTACTTCGAATACGAAAATGTAAGTGTAACTAGACATCAGATCACAATCTTCTTTCAGAAGGGTGTCAGACTTCCATGTGAACAAGCATAGCCTTCAGTTTTGCACACTGGGGTTTGCGGGGGGGGGGGGGGGAAGAATTGGCTTCAGGAACCCTATAGAGGTGTTTTTGCTTCCCTGACTTCTCACACAATATTCTTTCAAATGAATTTAAAGCTTTTCTTGTCCAAATCCCTGCAAAAGTAACCACACTGCAGTTTTTCTACTATTATGCAAATAGATTAATCAGCCAACGCTCCACTGAGAATTAATTTATATTTGAATCAAATGAGGTCTTAGATTCTTTATAATGTAACCCCCAGCCAAGGCCTGGGCTAGGTAGCAACCTCATATTATTCATTTGACGAAATGTGAACTGACATAAATACCATGGCTAACTTACAATCCGATTACCCCGTTACCTCACATCAATGCTCTCCCAGCCATCAGACTCTAGCGTCCCTCCTTTCACCAGCCCAGCCAACAACTGACAACTCCTCCCTGATAAACAAGCACCCACGCCACCACCTCGGGCCCCCACTCTTAACCCATCATCCCTGCTCAATGGCCCTTATTCAACAAGGTACTTTATTTTGCTTAGCCCCCGTCTCCCCCAATTCCTACAAACAACGCAAAAATACTGTTTGGCTGGGGCTGCAATTCAAAGCTGCCCTTTCAGAGCACTTGAGTCACTAACAATAAACAGCTAAAAATATAGGAACATCATGTCCATCCATACGCAGATACATATACACGCATTTAATACAGTCACTGACATCTGTCATCGTTCATACTTTTCTTAACCCTTAAAAAAAAAAAAAGTGAAACAACGTTTTGGGCTTCTATGTCCAAAGGTCAATGTAAAGTGAACCCCCATTTTACACAGCACCCTCATACTAAACTCGTGTTGACAACCACTAAATTCTTTTTACCGCCCTACACAGGAACTTGTTTTTTAAAAAGATTCCCCTCTCTCCCCTCCCCTCCCCACTCCCCCCTCCCCTTTAAACTGTAAGCATTTAAAAAGCTTGGCTAAACAATCCACCAGGTGTGAGAAAACCCTTTTCTATGCAAGCAGCTCTGTGTCAGGAAACCTACACTTTGTAATTAGATTAGCAAGCAAGGACTGAATAGTTCTGATCAAAACATCCCCCCCTTGCATATTGTTTATAGTACATAACTGATAACTAAGCTTCTCTAGGCATGGTTAAAATCTACTTAAAAATGGGAGTCCTGGGCACTCTGGAATTTAAATGAAAAGAAAACAAAGCACACAGTCTTAAAAAGCTGTAAGTAATTACTTGCCTGTCTTGCTTATACAAAGCTTTATTTGAGAGTATGTCATAAAAAAAAATCCTATGATTTAGCAGCAGCTCTTCAGGAGAGCACCATTTGAAGCACACCTAAACTAGGGGATTAAAGATGTAATTTTTGCCTTAAGGACATACTTCACAGCCAACAGGCTGGGAAAGAATGAAGACAGTCCTTTTGGCGGCATGTCCACAGCTCCAGGGGACATCCTGGACCCCTGGGCATGATAGCTGCAAAGTTCTCAGCCCAGCAGGATGACTTTAGTTGTGTGCCATTGTGGTTTTCCCATGTGGCCAACCAGTCTAGTTGTGTTCTGGAGTCAGTTTCCAAACATAAAAAGCAGATCTGAAATGCACTGGCTTAACAAAGACACTAAAAGCAGGGGGGAAAGGAGCTGTGGTATGTTAAAGCACATCATCCCTACCTGCTCCTTTAAGAGGAAGGAGAAAGTGTAAACTCACACAGGTATGATGCTAAATGGAAAATAAGCCAAGACAAGGTTCTTTCTAAAGCTTTTATACAAGGCCTATATGTTTTTCTTGGAAAAAGTAAAGCTGTTCCACAGTCCTGCTCCATCAGCCCTGTGTACAAATAGCCTAGTTCTGAATTTTGATCTCAGCTGAGTCCAGACCAGGGCCAGTCCCGTTTTATACTGTGGAGCCTGAAACCAGATGCAAACCCTTGTATGGATAATTTTTTCCAGAGAAAGATATCTGACTATACACAGATCAGTCCTCCTTGTAAATCCCATGGTTATCTCATCCTTCTCAAAACGATCTTTTAAATAACAGTGCTAAAGCATCAGAACTGAGATCAAAAACTCCTCTCTTTGGCTAAAGGACAGCGTAGAAATAGCAGAAGATGGAGGACATCCTCCATTCTTCCTTTCACAAATTTGGAATCCCTTGCCATACACACAGCTGTCAAGACAGCAATGGATAAGAACTTCTCCATGCTGCAGTAACTGTCTGTAGGAGCAGTACACTTTCAGCACAAAGGGAGGACAGGCAATTTATTGGTGTGATACCATTAAGGAAAGCTTGATAAAGGTTGATAGGGGAGGGAATAGACTTCCATTTAAAACCTAAGCCAAAACTATTTAAAAGACACTAGAGAGCTATCCGTTATCCCAGGATATCCATGAATCTGGTAGATGCAAATGTAACTTCAAGCTACTCCTCTTTCCTGACCTTTCTGAGCCTGATGAGTAGCAGCCAGATCATGGCTCCTCAAAAAGAACCATATCCTGTGCCAGGACAACCTGACCTTACCAGATTTCCTCAAGTCAAATTTTAAATGCGCTAAATCCCTTCCAATGCCCCTAAAGACCTTTCTAGGGACACAATACTGGGTGCTGTCAACCCTCTTAAATTTTTAATGGAAAAATGGAACTGGAAAGGAAAATAAAGACAAAATTCATGTCATGATGACAGCCAAAAATGGGACTGCAACCACTAAATGGTGATTTTTGTTAAGTCATTCTCATTTCTACAGCCATGACAAAAAACCTGAGAAAACCTGTTTCAGACTATGAAGACCTCATTCAAACATCCTGGCTGGCTAATTCTAAACTTGGGTCATCTTTGATATTTCCCCCTTCAGTATCAAAACACTCCTGACAAACTGAAAAGAGACAAGTAGATTCAAATTCTTCTAGGGCTTAACCCCACTGCATTGAATTAGCATGAGTTTTGCCCCTGACTTCAGCCCTGACAGAACAAGCAACATTCTCAAGCCAAAGGCATGGGGAAAAGCTTTTCTACAACTTTCTTTACATGCTTCCACTGTCCCTAGTCCTAGAGATCCTGTTTGCTCTCAGAAAGCTGAAGGCATAAATGGGCAGCGCATTCTGCCATGTATCTATTCAATCTCCTGGCTGGTGGAAAACAAGTAGGGCTTTTTTTTTTTTTTCCCTCTTTATCAAAAAGAAACACAATTCTCTGAGAAGGAACATACCTTCTGCAGGCTGGGAAAGCTCACATAGGAAAGGTTCTGGTCATTGCTATTTCAAGTTTTCCAAGTGCAAGGGAAATCAGAACCTCATCAGCTTTTCCCAGTGACAAAATGGGATACTCCCATTTTGTCATGCAATGCAAAGCCCAGGGAAGGGCAGTCCTGTTTTAGTCTCCAAAATGAGCCAACTCTTTTCAAAAGAGAGCAACTCTGTGTCAGGAGTGGAGATCAAGTGCAAAATTTATTCGCTTTGCAGGGAGCCAGTCATCCTGAATTCAGCGACCTCCACTTAAGAAACCCCAAGAGCTGTCTGTGATGCAAAAGACTACAAAGCTATTCATTCCACAGACATTATTGCTCCACTCCCCTTTTCTACCTGAAGCACCTTACTTGATAAAAAGCATCCCCAAAGTATAACAGAAATGCAGCTACCTTCTTTCATCTGACTTTCCAATTTAGACAAAGTAGTAAGGAGCAGAGCACACAGACCACATGGACTAACTCATTTCTCAGTGGCTGTACAAAGGCAAACCCTGAGAGACAAAGTGTCAGTCCTCTTCTTCTGTCAGAGCTCCAGAAATCTAACCTCCTCCAAATCAGCACCCACAAGAATAGCTTTGTATTTCTGGAAACACCAAGCATTGCATCTTTTCCAAGAGGGCCTGCACATATTATCTTTTCCCCTATGAATGCAGTACAGTTTGCCAGCAACCTATACACATGAATATGGTCAAGAGGTGATCTGGAACAGAACAATTTAACCACAAATACATTTCCTAAATGGACAAGGTCACCAGTGTAATTATTCCAGGGTAAAATCACTAAATGCCCAGGGGATTCAGTGATCAAAAGCCTCTCAGAGCTCCCAAATACTTGTTGCAAGAGATTCCCCCATTTCAATTATAAGAGCATTACAATATCGCAGCAAAGCAATTTTGTACTTTTTCTTGTTAAATAACTGTTACAGAGTATTTGAGTTTCTCTTCATTCTGTAGCAATGGTTTTTTTTTTGGTCCCACCAAAGGATATATAGGTTAATCTCCGTCAAAATAACTTCCAGCACCTGCACATAGGTCTCAGAAAGAAAAACACTTGGTTTTGAACATGATTGATACCTTCAAATCAGAAGTGTGTTTGCAAGACTGCTTTGTGCCAAGAACTTAATATGTGCATGGCCAAAGCATTTGCACCAGAGGGGAGAGTATGGCACTCTAGACACGGTAATACACGACAGCGCAGGTGACTGATTCACAAAAACCACTCTGCCATGTACCTGGAAACCTCCAGGAAAACCTTCCCCCCCTGAATCACAGCATCTGAAGGTATTTTCACCTAGAAGTAGCAACACAAGCCTCCATCAGCATCTCCCTTCCAAGCTTCTCTCAAACATTTGCAGAGGCTTAAAACCCAAGGAAATCTAGTATCAGTTGGCTGGAATGGTAGAAGTCAAGGGATTAAGGGCTAATGGTCTGGCCTTTTTAAGAAAAAGTGTAGAAATAAGGAGAGGTCCTGGTTCAATCCTACAGGGTGGTTAAATACTAATTCTGTTCTTGCTCTGAGAGACAAAGACAGAAAAACTGCCAGGCTTGCCAAAACCTGCCTCCAGACACATTGAAGCTCCCACTGAATTGCCCTGACAGAGCCCTTTCCTCCAAGGAAAGCTGTCCTTCCCATCGTAGCCTGAAGAATGGGGAACAGAAGTGGGACTTTATGAGTGGAAAAGTACTGGGACCCTCAACTCCCAGCACCTAAATTTGTCCACTGTCTAGAGATTCCAGTGAATCAGAGAGCAGAGAAACTTGCTATCATAAGCAAAGGATCACCACTTTGAATCATGGAATCAGCTAGGTTGGAAAAGATCTTTCTAAGACCCTTAGTCCAACGTTTACCTCAGGACTGCCAAGTCCACCACTAAACCATGTCACTAAATGTTTGGTTTGTGAGCTGGTAGGAGCAGATTTAAGACCTGACTTGAAAGCCAAAAAGATTTTTAATTCTTCTTTCCTACTTAAGAGGAGAAAAATACATGTATGAGAAAATAAATGGGGAAGTATCATGTTCTCTCATCCTCCATGCCTCATTTGCACAGTTTAACTTGGAAATCCTTGGGCAGAGACCACAACTGAAACAAATAGAACCTTGGCCTCCAACACCAAAGAATTGAACAGCCACTGCCCAATTCCCAGCTATTTTCCACTGTGCTAAATAATCATTAAATTAAAGGCAATAAATAAAACACCATAATGCATTTTGCAAATCCTAGCTCTACAAATATTAGCTTATGGAAGAAGTTGGTTCTAGGAAGGTTGTGGGGTTGTTTAGTAGACAGTGGAAGGAGAAAAAAGAAGTAATGACACCAGGTCATTTGTTTTAAAAACAAAGGTGGAGGTTGCGGAAATGATAAAAAGATGAAAGTGGACAAAAAATAACCAAATTTGGAAGAAAGGACACAAATTAACCAGGCTTGAAAGGAGTTAGTAAAGGAAAGCAAGACACAGAGACTAAAGTTAATTACTTTTGGCATGATCAGATCATCTGTTTTCATTTCAGGCTGCATGCACTCTAGGCTGGCCATCCTGAATGGCAAGGGAAAAAGAAAGTAACTCTCCCCTCTACGTCCCTTTGCCAAGTCTGGGCTGTGCGCTCTGTCCGAGATCCCTCTTTCTTTGCTCTCAGAGAGAGAGGGGGAGAGGAGAGAGAAACACAGTTAACCACCTGTCAGGGCTGAGGACACAATAAGGCAGCCCCCAAAAGAGCTTTTCATGCATGCGTAATATATTTGTTCAGCTATTCACTTAATGAAGCTGATAAATGTGATGCGAAACAATAGTCAAGTTAATCTATTTAGTAAAATGTTTTGAGACTCTCAGGCAATGTTAAGGAGGGTAGTGTGCTAGAGGACATTTTCATTTCAATACGCTCATCACTCCCCTCTTGGGGGGGGGTTTCAAGCAACCTATGTGAAAATAATTTCTTATAAATGTGTCTTTAATGGGTTTAATTCACCCTTGCCAGCTGTTTTTTAGCTATTTTGTAAGAGCAAAACAAACGTGCCAAGCTTGGAAAGCTAGTTAAAATTAGTTTCGGTCACTGAGGCCAAGCTATATTTCCTGCAAACCATCTGCTTGATTGGCACAATAGAAGGATTTTCAAGAAAAGGAGGGGGGATCTAGAAGAGCTTTGAACGAACCAAGTTACTGTTCCTTTTGCCTGAATTCTAAAGGTGAAGCCTTAGGTGTCTTAATATCCCTTCGCCCCGGGGCTTCAGTTCAAGCTCATGGCGAGCTCCATGAGCAGCGTTGGGGAGCTCGGGAATGGCGCAACCTGCCCCGGGGATAAAGAGAAGGGAAGAAATCCCAAAACATAGAGAAAACTAAACAAAACACGCTCACACGCTTTTCCTCCGGGGCTTCGGAGAACGGGAAGCTGCAGGAGGGCTGTGAAACGGAGGGGGGTGGAGGGGTGGGGTG
>WYDI02015052.1:0-18123 GCA_009867235.2 Psittacus erithacus
CTGTCTCTGCTTCCTCCTGGCTTCCCCTCCTCCCTGGCAGAGCATGAGACTCAGAAAGTCCTTGGTCAGACTAAACACCTGAGCAGTAACTAAAAACACCAGTGTTATCAGCACTGTTTCCAGGCTGAAAGTCAAAAATACAGTACTTCACCAGCTACTAAGAAGGAAAAAAAAAATTACTGCTGCTGCTGAACCCAGGACAGAAAGATCCTCCAGTCCCTTAATAACCTTTGTATAATTATGTAAAGAAAAATACTTTGAAGAATATTAAATACACATTTATTCATTTGGCAAATATGAAGCTCTCATAATTTAAAGTTTAAAGTATTTTTTTCCTTTATTCTTTATCATGTTTACTCTCTATTTCTGGCGTAATTATTTCCAGAAGGTTGGTTGTTGGTTTTCTGCTGTGTTGTTTTTTTTTTTTTTGGTGTGTGTTTTTTTTTTTTTTTTGTTTGGGTTTTATTTGTTTGTGGGGTTTTTTTGGTTATTGGTTTTTTTTAGATTTTTTGTATTTTTTCTTTGTAGATCATTCCTCTGAAACTACTTAGAATCCTTTTTCTTTTCCTTTTTCTTTTCTTTTCTTTTTTTTTTCTCCCCACAAAAGATGCAGTTCTTTGTGCTCCATGAAACAAGTACATCAGAGTTTCTTTTAGAAAGGTACAGTCCTGTTGGTTTATTTTTCTGCTGTCTTCATGCATTGCAGAAAAATTCAACAATGAAAAAAAAAAAAGACTAAGCTCTTTTCCTCTAAGATCTCAAGCATGTGCCTGAAGCTATAGGAGTAGTCATTGGCAATGACTTGGTAATTACTTGTTGAATTCATTATTATTTTAGACTGTTTTACCTTCATACAAAAATAAGTCCCAGTTGCGCAAGCACATTTGCTAATGATATGTTGCAAACCTGCTCACATATGTAAGAGTATATTTTTTCCTTCACTATATCTCATTTCTTTTTCTTTTAGGTCCCTAAACTAGTCATTACTAGTCCATTTGAATTCAGCTCCCAGTCATTTGTAAGCAATAACTTATTTTTAAGCATAAGGTCCCATAAGGAAGTGATGGCCAGTGAATACAAAATTCCCTTTCTAATTTTCACATATGCATTGAAATTTTTTCTTGATTTAAATCTTATCTTAAAATACTTAATGTACTCTGCAGCTTGTAGTTGACTGTGTAAAGTGCTTTGTGGCAACATGTAAGGGTGATGATACAAAAATAACAGTTTTTTATTTTATTTATGGCTGAAATTCTTTCCACAATTCAGCCTGCAGCTCTAAGAGGTGCAAAGGTAGCTTAATTTTTCTCTCTCTCTCTTTTTTTTTTTTTCATTTGATCAGTTTAAGGCACAAAGAGACAGCTATTTAAGCAGAGTTTTAGCCTTATTATAGGTTTGGAATGCAAAAGGGTGGAAGTGTGTTTTCAGAGGACAAAGCATATAAAACGAACTTTCCACACTTTTACTGTGATTGATGATGGGGTTCCTTAACTCTTGTGTTGAAAACGTTAAGGCTCAGTACTTTGCATACTGTGCAAAATATATGTATTGCAAAATATTCTCAAGATCCTAAAAGTGCTGCCTTATTTATTTAAAGAAGTAGTCATGGAGAATAGGAAAATGCTGCGTATACCTTACAATGAACTTCAAAATTACTTCCTTACAATTCAAGTTGAAAGTATTCTTCTTGTATGCATTTGTTTTCAAAAAGTAATTCATAAGCTTTAACCCTTGCAAAGCAGAGGTTTTAAGAAACCTTAAGCAATAAAAATTTTAGAAAGTACAGTTGCCAATTCACCTGTCTAAATATTCTGTGGATATTATTCAATTGCTGTCATAATAACCATTAGATTCAAAACCTGTCCTTTTAAAAATTAACAGCTGACTTGGCTAATGAAGTATGGATATAGATTGAGCCACAGTTCAAGAGACATTTTCTTTTTAAGATGTCTTTCAGGAAATATATAAACAGACATTTCAGATCAAATTCCGGTACAGGAATCTGCAGATTTTTGGATGGAGCTCCATTTTGTTTATCATCTTCAACACTCTTCATGGCAATAAATCTTACCTGAAAACACCATCTTTATTATTTGTCAAATTCTTATCAGCATATAAAACAACCACCAACTTCATAATTACCTCACATCTTCCAAAGGAACAATTTTTCAGAGCTATAAATTTCCGTGATCAATACTGGTATTTCTTTAATCAAAATGCTAATTTTTAAATCCATTAAATTGCATTATCATTTTACAAAAGATATTACCTTGAGACTGATAGATTTTCACTTATCAATATTCATCAGTATTGCAAAATTACTTAAGTAGCAATGTATATCTATGAAGATATTAAATCACTTAGTTATGCATGTGACCTCTGTGATACAGTGTTCTGTGTATCAAACCTGAATTTTCAGGAGATTATCATTAGCTCCAATGAACAAATAACACATAGAAAAAAAAATCTTAGATGCAATTTTCTGTCTTCAAATAACTTTCAGATGAGTTTTTTTGTGTTCATGGACACCAAGCCATTGTGAGCAGAATTCATTTTAAGTGTTGTAAATTATAACATTACCTTTCAAACCTAACCTTCAGTACCTAGATTTCCTTTGTCAGATTTCAGTGACAAAGCACATATGGATACAATTAAGGCATGAAAACTAGCATTTAGTCTAATCTCTCATCTTGGAAAATGATCTATGCAATCTGCTTGATGTAGAACCAGGACTGCGGTTGTGCTCATGCAACTATTAGTGGCTGATCGTGAAGACTGGGCTCAATTTTGCTTTAATGCAATACATTTAAGCCTATTATATAGTCCAGAATAAGGCATAGCATATATTTATTCCACTTTCGGTACCTGAATGTATAACAGTCTTCAACAGTGTTCAAAGCACAGAAGAAATTTTACTGACAGTACAGCAGTTTTCCTTTTTTGTTGTTATTTTTTTTTTAATAAAAACACTTGCAATTATGAATCTGCCTTAATGTGCTTTAGTACCAAGGGAAACTTATTAACTATTTCTGGAAATTATGATTGTTTAAAGCTTATACCTTCCCATTTCCACTGAATTTTATAACAACCAGAAATAAAAAGCAATATGCCAGTACACAGACAGGTGCACAGATTTACATTTGTATGATAAATAAAACAGATCCTTATTTTCTCACAAACTTATTTTTTTTCTCTCCTGTCTTTTTAGAAAGCTAGCAACAAGAAGTAGGAAAGCAAGACAGTAATTTTAAAAATTGGATATGACTGCAATTTTCTGCACCAAAAGGTATAGTGGAAAGAGGGTTTGATACTTGTTCAGACTGTTACAGATCACTCTATTTGTCAACATCTCACACAAAACTGCTAACAACCATGAAGGGCCAACTTCTTCTTGTAATTTTGACCTAATCTTTATGGTGTATTTTGATGGAAAGACTATTTCAGAAACTTGAAAGTGGCCAAGCAGAAGGCTTTGTACAATATTGAGTGAAATAATGTTCAGCAAACATTATACAAAGGACTTTTTATTTATGAAGCTGTATTTCTTACAGCAAACTATACAAGGGTATTATAAACCTTCAGGTAGTTTTTAATACAGCCACTGTTAACATTCTTTTCTACTTATACCTATTAAAAAAGTTTTGGGAAAACAAGAGATGCTGAATGTTATCTTCAAAGCTTATGTTATTTTGAATTCTCATATGGTTATATGCGATTCCCTTTACAGCTGCTACTTGGTGCAACTACTGCATTTCCTTATCACTGGTAACTGCAATACTATCGTTACTGGTGAAACATTTCCATTTGTAAGTTAAGTTAGCTAAATATAAGGAAGAATTTAAAAATAGAGTTCACTTTATATTGCAACACCCATCTAACTATCCTTGGTATGAATTTTATGGTATAATGCCACTTAGTGCAGTATCACTTTTAAAATGTGTTTTTATTATTGGAAGAATAAATTAATTCTGGTATGAATATTATTTAGAACTAATACATGATAATAACTAATGTTGCAAACTTATATTTTAGTACTACAAATAATGGTCTTTTAATAAATACTTCATACCTCTGTTTAACAAAACTATTAACATTGGCTAGAATGAATATTACTTAAATATGTTCTCCTTTATCATATAGCAAATAGGTGCGCACTATCATATATAGTATAGGTTTGGCTGAATCTGTATCCACTTTTTTTTTACTTCAGATGTTCTGGTCTTATTTTAGTGTTAACACTTTAATAAAATTTCCATACTATAAACTTATACAGAGGTATCTCAAATTCACCTTTCCTGTTCAGGATGCATACAAGTATTAATTATAAGTGTACAGAGTGGGGAGCAAGGGATAGGTATAATTAATCTACTTAGAAATGTCATAACATTCAGTTATGTATAATGAAATTACACAGCAATAAATGCATAAACATCACTTGATTCCATCATAAACTTTGATGGGATGGAAAGAATGTTGAATAGTAGTGTAGGATGAAGCCTATTCTTGGTGACAAAACGCTTTTTTCAGTACCTAAAGGGGGCCTACCCGAATGCTGAAAAGGGACTTTTTACAAGGACAGGTAGGGACAGAACAAGGGGAATGACTTTAAGCTGACAGAATGGCAATTTAGATTAGACATTAGGAAAAAGTTCTTTACTGTGAGGATGATGAGGCACTGGAACAGGTTGCCCAGAGAAGTGGTAAATGCTCCATCCATAGAAGAGTTTAAAGCCAGGCTGGATGGGGCTTTGAGTAACTTGGTCTCAAGGAAGGTGTCTCTGCCTTTGGCAGCAGGGCTGGAACTAGATGCTCTTTAAGGTCCCTTCCAAACAAAACCATTCTATTATTCTATGATTCTGATTTTTACTACATAGGTCAACTTAATGGTATTCAATATGGCATGTTTCTTTAAGAAAGGTTCATATTCATCAGTAATTAAAATTCTGAAGATTTACTGATACTTAATCACCCTAAATAACTTTAAAATAATATTTTGCAGTGGTGTAAGTTTAAATACATTATTGATAAATAGGTAAAAACATCAGAAGATGACTTCTAGTATTTTAATTTAAATTGTGTTCTTATTCAACTATAGAAATAAAAACAAAAACCAAAGCCTCAAAATCCTCCCCATAATTGAAATACTTGTCTTTACAATGAAAATATTCAACCATGTAAGACTGGTAAAGCAGTATGTTTCCTTCTTGTAAAATGCAATGCCAGAAAAGAGCTGTTGACCAGAGAAATTAGTATTTTTTAAATTACACAGAAAGCTGTGCGTCACTTAACACATTAATCTTTCCTCCTACAGATTTTATCTTGTGCATTTTGATAAGACAGTATAAGCAGAACTAAAAAGTATAATCATGCAGTGCAGAGTCTATCATAAATGTATGATAGAGCAGCACATAGAATTTTAACCATGTTTCTCTGCATGGATTCTTCTGTATATCCTTGAGGTCTTTGTGATGAGCAGATGAACTGACCTCCTGTGATACTTATCAGACTTTTTCCTATGACCTTGTGTTAAACAAAAAAAATAACTCTCTATGCCTTTTTTCATATTGTGCCTGGAATTACACAGTCAAACTATACTTTAGCTGGTGTGAGAGTTGCCATAAAAGATACATACGATGGCCTTTTCCCAAATCCTAATTCAGTCCTCATGTACAGCATGATAATTACGTTGAAAAAAAAATCTGCTACATTTCCTGTGTAAAGGGAACTGGAAAATTGTATCACTGCATCACTGCAGATACATACAAAAGTGCAAAATAAAAAGAGATACCCATGAGATTGCTTTAGAACTATAAATTGGCATAATTTCTCAGAGTTCATCCACAAAATGGAAAAGCCAACAAATGCAGAATTGAAATTACCAGCATTAGCACAAAATCTGTGTTTTCATTCCTGACCTTCTTACACTTTTCAGCAACAAATAAATACATTAAATATAAAGCTCTCATCTGAGTATTGGAAGGGTTCATGTTTTTGAAGGTAAGAATCATTTATTAAAATTCAAGTTTAGATCAGAAAGGTTTAAAACATGATAATCCCGAATTGTCATAAAAATTGATTCCACTTGAGAACAGTGAGAAATGATATATAGTTAGCAATTATAACAGCAACACATTTTCTAAAACACTGGGAGAACTCTGAAGTTTTCTGATAAATGTTAATGACCGTGAATGCACAAGAGAAAGTAAAGAAAGTGGAGAGTGTCACATTATGAGTTTTCAGTAACAGAATTAGATAACATGAAATGCATGTTTCCAGACTAAAAGGAAAAACAATAATATTTGAATAAACTACTATTTTAAAATTATGACTTACTACAGGCGGCATAATGCACCTTTATTAAGACTGTCCCTCTCTGAATTTCAGGATCTTCACAATCATGGCAGCCTGAAAGCTGTTATTCTCCAAAATGGACTTAATCCAATCACAGGATCTTGAATTTCTGAACACCTACCTATGGCTGAAGGTCTCAAAAACCTAGTCAATGCTGTGTTACCTCCATAGTCATATTTCTATGTTCATAGTTTATTCAGTCCTTCCACCTACCTTTTTTTTCTTTTTTTTTTAAAGAGAAAAATAGCACTTGAAATCCTTTCAGATTCTTATTCTTTTACTGCCTCATAAGCTGGCAAAGTAATTCTTGATACTTTAGGAGGAATCTGTCCAATCTATCGTGATGGACAAATAGCAGATTCTACTGTGTTCACCTTGGGATTTTATCCATCCTCAGGTAAACACCTATTGCTCCTTCCTCTTTCATACAACTTGGTCTCATTTTTCCTGTTTCTCCAGACTGTAGCTGTCTCCTGCCATCCCTTTCTGTGCTCTTGCAGTACTAGCTGCTATTTCCTTCTTTGTCTTCCTTTTTTTTTATGTATTTGCAATCTCATCATCTTATATTGCCTGCTTTTCCTCCAGCAGCAAATCTTTACCTGAGCATTCCTTTTCTTCATTTTCTATGTTCTTGGAGACTTTTTTCCATAAGCTTCTCAAATCTGAAAACTCCTTCCTTTACTCTGCAGCTCAGAAGCCACCAGGTCTTGATCATTTATTGGAGCATCATTCAAGATTAAGAAAGAAAAGGTGGCCTCTTATTTTGTCATCATCTTCTCCATTCTTCAGATCCTCTGCAGTTCTGCATCACTGTCATCTCATTTGCTTGGTTCCAGCTCTGAAGAAAAAACCCCAAAACATCTAGTTCTTTCAGATACCACGGGATATAGGACATAAGATATGAGAATAGATATGACAGGGAAAAGAAAGATGCTGAGATGAGCAGGGGACAGAAACAGGACAAGCAGAATCTGTCTGCCACAGCACTTGAATGAATAGGAACTAACAGAAACAGGGTATTAGCTGACAGAGTTCTGCGTGGTTCAGTCATAGTTTCCCGTTTTGGTTATGAATCAGGTGGAGTGATACCATTCATTATAATTTATTTATTAAAATATGGAAAGTGGATGAAAAATTTTGTTAATTAACTATTTAGAAATTAAGATTACCTCAACTGATTTATATTCTCATTTATCTTTGGTCAATTGACTTCATTGGATCTATGTTGATTTACCTTGTCTGAGAACCTTGCCTATGCTTAGTGTATAGCATTAATTTAAATGAGGCACATAGAATCATAGAATAGTTAGGGTTGGAAAGGACCTTAATATCATCTAGTTTCAACTGCCCTGCCATTGGCAGGGACACCTCACACTAAAACATGTCACTCAAGACTCTGCCCAACCTAGCCCTGAACACTGCCAGGAATGGAGCATTTACCACTTCTCTGGGCAATCTGTTCCAGAGCCTTACCACCCTCACAGAAAAGAGTTTCTTTCTTATATCTAGCCAGAACTTCCCCTGTTTAAGTTTAAGCCCATTACCCCTTGTCCTGTCACTACAATCATTGAATCATGCTGACTCTTTTGTCAATGTTCTGTACTTGTTGCCTTGATGTGTCCTATTGTATCTATATTGTCTTTATTATAACTGAAGCATCAAAGGTTCAGGCAGTGGATAGTCTGAAAAAACAGGAAAAACCAAAGAAGGGATTTGGAAGGCCCTCAGTGTGGAGGAACAGCATAGAACAAGAAATGTCTGAGGCTGATTTCTGCTTCCCTTCTTGAAGCCACAGGAGTAACTTTGCTTCCATTCATTCGGAGGCAATATTATTATGATGTTCATGGGTTCAGCTTCTGCATTAACATAAGACTCCTGCAGTCCTTGAATGAGGAACATGAAGGGCCAAGCTGATCCGTCCTTCTGTAAGTAAGTGGAGGAAAATTTCCACCCTTTGATCTTCTTTTTTTTTTTTCACTCAAGAGCTGCTACAGTTTAGGAAACAAGTTAGCAGTCTTTCAAGGTTATGGTCAATCCATCAAAAGCCATGCTTTACTTTCCCAAATTCTCTCTCAAAACATCTTATTCAGGACCCTCTATTTTCCTCTCTGCTTGACATTTAGTCAAATTGTGTCCCTAAATGAGAAGACTCAAGTAAACACACAGTAGTAGCCAACAGAAGGATGGTAAAAGTTAAATAATGTCCCTATTTATAGCAACTTTGGTACATATTTTTGGGAGGACATTCACTTATTATCAAAAGAAATTATAAGGTACCTATAAGAATAGAACTGCTCGATCATAAAAGTAAAATATTAATCTCCTAAATCAGAAAAAAATCATTACTTTACAATTTTCCCAGTTAAATGTAATCCATATCTGGAAGTATCATGGACTGCTTGATAAATCAGAGATGTCAGAAATTTTAGCAATGTTCTTTTCTAGGAAATCTCTTCAGTAAATAATGGTAGATCAACCACATTCATTTCTTCACATAAAAAGACTTGCATATTTTTCAGCAGAGTGACTATAAAATAGGCATTATTTTTCATGAGCTAAGAATTATTTCTGAATTATTTTGTAGATGTTTCCTATGCTTCACATATGTACACTGAAAAATACATATTTCCCTTTAGAAGAGGGAAATGATGCAAGCAAGAGTAAAGCACTAAAGGGAGCTCTGGTGTTTTACTAGGTTTGCATAGAGGGAAGGAGTTTGAATTGTCAGACAAGATTTTCTCATTGACTTAGCTATGCAGAGGTGCAAAGTTTGGTTTCCTTTAAAGAGCCTTTCTTTTTCAAGATTCACTGTTTTTGTACAATACAGTAAAGCCACAGAAAACTTGCGGTCTGATTCTTGGCAAAACTCTACCACCCCAATTAGAAGGGGACTTGCCCCATGTATGTTTTACTCCTAGATAGAAGCCTGATTCTAATTTACCATGTGCATGTTTCTGTTGCACCACATGGTCTCTAGTTATTAATAATACTTTCCGAAGATGTATGAGTGCAAAAAATAAAAGCTAAAGCTTTTGATAGATATTATGCTGTTCTTTCCAGTGCTGCCATTCTCACTTAAGATCTCGCTGTTAGTCAGAACTCTAAACTTTCTGCTGAGTGTATGATCATTAAAATGATAAAAGCATGATCTTCCTGCTGCTATTGATTTTGCCACTGAATTTTCAGCATGACCATTCTCTGCCCCTGAGAACACTCCAGCTGTGCTGCACAGCAGGATAAATAACATCTTTCTGTTTCCCTGACAAGCTACTTTCTTCATCTTTTGATCTTTCTAACTTTTCTAACTCCAGTTTAATTTTCTTCATACAAACAAGTTTATGGATTGAATGAGAAGAAAAAAGTAAAATACAGTAAACGAGAAGCACATAAATTAAGAAATTACTTAGAAATTGCTAAGAAAGATCTTTCCAAAGTTCAACCGAGACATATTTTCTAGATTTTACCTTTTATTTTGAAGTTTAAAGATAGCAGCTGAATTCTTCATGAGAAGGACAGTTTTCTCTTTTTTAGTAATTCCAGTTATTGACTTTCTAAGGAAAGCAAAGAAACTGGAAAATATTATGATATGGGTAGTTTTTATTTTGCTTTTGATGTGAAAGTGTTTGAGCTTTCTTGGATTTTGTTTACGCTGTCAGAAGGTATTTTTCACAACATTAGCAGACACAGCTCTCCTAAATATGAAAGCACAATTCTGCCTGCATTTTCTCTGAGCAGTAAGTCATGGATTTTTATTTTTTATTTCATCCATAATTCAAAATTTGTTTTAATTATTCTGTGAAGAGAAAATATACTGTACCCTCCTTGGCAAATGAAAAAACCCCAAACCCACAACCAGTATATTTGCCTTCTTTTCAATAGCACACATTTGATTAGCCACACTTTTTTGTCATTAAGCTGCAGCGCTGTGTGTTACATTGATTTATTCATGTATTAGAAAATAAAACTTTTCCTGCTTTGCTCTGAATGTCTTCTTTGCTCTTCAAGAACACAGAACATGGATTTCTAACTTCTGCAAATTCACAAGCAAAACTGGCTCACTTTTAATAGGTTTTAGTATTAGTAAATATTGAAAGTGTCCCTGGAAAAAAATATAAATACTATGCTGTTAGTAGCTACATATGTTCTGACTTTGGCCACTTGAACTAAAAAGCTAAGTGGGTCGAGTACTCTTCCTAGTGTTTTTTAGTAATTTTATATAATTAAGGTACTATGAAGGAATTTACGTTATCTTTAGGTGGTAATCCAGGAAAGACATCATGTAGGTTCCTTGACAGTTCTCTCTAGTTTGCCTGTAGAGGCAACTTAGTGAGAATAACCACCTACCTCAGCACAGTAGTTATGACATCTCCCAATCTCGCCCAGAGATACAATGCAGGTAATAAAATACTTTATGTCACATCTGCAGCTCCTCACTCAGATTAGCTAAAAAACACCACATCATTCACCTTTGTTCTGCTGCTTGTTAGTATTCTGAATAAAAATGATCTCCAGTGTCTAGGATAGCATGAATAAACCAAAAAAATATACAACAGTAATAATATATATTTGAATGTGACAAGCTATGTTAATTCAAAAAGTCTGTATTTCATGCTTTTGCTCACAATCTATTTAAAATCCCTCTGTATTAAAATAGACTACATCAGAAACAGCAGGAAGGGTCTGAGCTGCAAATGCAAAAAAATCCTTTCATAAACTTTTTATAAACATAAAAAGTTGTGGGTATTGTATGGGTTATTTAATGCAGAAAATTAATATCTTTCTGATTCTACACATACTTAAGAGTAGTAAGTAAGCTGTCAATGTTCATGTCTTATTTTTCTTCTCAACTCTTAAGCTACCACAGTGATTGCACAAGCTTTTTCCTTAACCTGCATATATTGAAAAGACCACAAACCATATTTATTTCCTTGTTGAGTTAATGAATAGGTCTTGCTGAGCCCAGGATGTTTTATGATGATAGGCTCAGATTAAATTTAGCAAAGTCACTTAGATCAACAATGGATACTGTGAAGGTATCTCCAGTTCCAAAATTCAAATTGGAAATGGATGACTACTGGCAGATGTTCTGTGGGAAGGTGAGAATAGGATTGATAGTGGAAGGTATCAAGTGATTCATTGAAGTGTTTCTGCAAGCTGTTAGAAAGCAGAAAACTCCATTTTTGCATATTGCTGGGTTTTGTCAATAAAATTTACATTTCAATCTATGGGGGAGTTCATGTTTTTCTTTCAGAGCAGCATCAGATACTCCAGAAGGGGTTCAGTTTACTAGCAAAACTGGCATTTTTGCTTCATGCAATAAAATCTATCTTTTTGCCTTGACATAACAGAGCAATCATATTTAACTTGTTTTTGAATTTTGTATTACAAGGTGGCTAGGTCAAATCTTGGACTGGCCCAGTGGCACATTTCTAAGCCCCTTTCCTAGTTGTGCTTCTCCTTTCTTCCTATGAAACAACCATTTTGCTTGACTGGTCAACAGCCATTTTGAAAATGCGCTTCTCTCTGCTCATCTTCTTTATAGTAAATGTGAGGCAAATGATGTCTTCCCCACATTCTCTCCCCTTTTATCACAGAAAGGTGTGTCAGTGAGTCATGCCATTATTTTTACTTACATTTGCATGTACTTACATTTTTGATTATTACATAATACATGCATTTACATGTATTAGAATATTTACATGTAGATTATTTTACCCACTGTGTACGTGTACAGCAAAACTTCAGTTGTCAGCCGGTGTCCTGGGATTAAAAGTAGCCCCTCTGACTTCTGTGTCCTCTCCTATCTTTTCTTGTTCTTCCATTTTGCTAAGTCTGCACTTTGCTCTTCACTACTTCAACACTTCCCCCATTAAACTGTTCAGTGTGAGTTTTCTCTCCCTTTTATTCAGTCATGACACTCGCAAGCTTCCATATCTGCTTCTTAATGTTCCCTCATTACTCTGCATGTAAAAGAAATTGAGTTCTCTGTGGCATAGCACAGTCAGAGCACAAACTCTAATATTGTCATTTAAAAAAAATGTTCAGAACAGTATTGCTGAAAACTATGCTTGAAAGGCTCAAAACTACTGCTCTCACTAACAGGATGCTCTTTCTAAGCCATCTGAGAGAGAAAAGTCAGCGGATCTTTGTAATGAAAAGTGCAGAGACATTAGGAGGAAAATGCAACAGAAACAACAATGTTGAAACGAGTTCTGGCATTGCACAGTGTCAGTGCTCTGCTCTGACAGAACTGAAGTTAATATAAGTTTTGACATAGATTTTAATGGTAAAATCCTCAGTTTATTGTGGAAACTAATGTCTATTTTTTATCTGTTCTTTGTGACAAGCCTAGGAAAAGATATTACCTGCTGCCTGGCAGTGGCATACCTATATGCTGTTTACATTAGAGTAGCTTGCCTTCAAAGCCTGTACAATGCATTTTGTGCAGTTTATGACTTCAGCTTTGGGCGAGGATATGACAGTTCTAAAGGAATAGTATCCCCATGTGGAACACTTCTGGTTTTCATTAACAAAACAGCTGGCACAGGATTTTGAATCCATCACTCAATTTTTAAATTTCGATAGGATTTCAGATAAACATGAGGAAAATATATTTGTCTAAACTACAATATCTTATCCTGAAAACAAAACATGACAGCTGAAAAGCAGACTACCTGTGGTTAAATTAGAGATGGCATACGTGAATGCACTCACTTATGAAGACACCATATTTAAGGACATTTTAATTTAAATTTCTAGTTTCTTCACTGAAATATGCAGGCATCCCAATCCTGCAGCTTCAAGACAAAAATGTAACTCTTAATACTCTATGATGCCTCTTTTTTTGCCTCAAAGGGGTCTTCTGGATATTTTTCACTTTATGTTTTCTGTATGTGATGAGACAGAAAGTGAGATAACATATCCCAGAAACTTACGTGACCATGAATTTGTCAAAGCTGTTATGTTCGATGACAGCTGAAAGTTGTGCAGTCATCTGATTGCGCAGGCAAATGAATCTCCTTGTCAGCACTCTGAAGCTTAAAAGATGCTTGGACCTATGCCAGAAGTACTGCAGTTTTAGCACATGCAGTGGGCTGGCATACCAATATTGCTAAGACCTAGCAACACCCTGAGGTTAATGGCAGCTGGTCTATCAACCACTTCTTGATGCAGCATTGCTTACAGATTAAGGAGTAAAGATAAAGTTTTGACAGGTTATTTTAGGGTATTGCATTTGAATGCTTCTCTGGTTTCATTAGTTTTCTTTGTTTACTTTTTTGGTTAAGCTAGCATGTGTGGAAACTGGTAAAATATACTTCTATATATCACAAAGAAATAAGGAGTGGTTGCTGTGGGGTCTTCTCCAGCAATATTCACTACTATTGAACACTAAAACGTGAGTCCCTATTTCATCTCCCTGAGAATGAGGCAAGAATGAGACCTTACCACAGGGATAACAGTTAAACTATCCAAGCAGATGTATGAATTCATGTTGAGTTTTTTATCTAACTTAGATGGTGGTTGGAATAATTGCTGAATCTGAAGAAGGCTAAAGGTTATTTTGACATCGGATTTGACTCTGTGTGTGACCTCCTGACTTAGTAAAGAAGTCAAGCATAAATCTCTCACTGACTGCAATGAAGACAGTATTTCATCCTACCTGTTTCATTACAATGAAACAAAATATAGTCAGGTTTTGACAGGCTCATTACACAATTTCACACTTTCACAGTTCATGTCAGAACTGAACTGAACTCCTTCTATATAAGATGCCACAAAATGTCTATGTCCCTGCAAACTTTCATCATTTCATACAAATTAAATCCAGAGGTACCATTACATGATCCTATATGTACCACTGCTTCCTAAGAATATGTGAATTCACAATGAGAAATAAAAATCTGCAGGGTCTCAAGCAGCTTACAGGTAGCTGCAGCATACGCCAGACACAGGAAGCCGAAGGCCTCAGAAATGCCTTTTCATCTCTAACCCCTACTGTGCCATCCGTAGAAATTTCAATTACTACATTTTCTGTCCATCCATACATCAAAAGCCACTAGGTTTCATTCGGATATCTCTATCAAGTGAAAAAACCTTTAGTTATCAAAATATTTCAATCTTCAGAAAAATAAAAACATCAGGTACAGGCAGGATACAGTAGACACTAAGGAAAGGCTGGTGGCCAAGGACCGAGACAGACAGAGAACCTCTGCTGCTGTTCCTGCCCTTGCCTTACAAGTTCTGCAAGGCCAGGGAGACTTCTCAGTCTTAATACTTTTTTAATTCTGATCTACATCTCTTTCTGAAATCATACCTTTTATGCCTTCAGGCACCAGCCAGGACATCTGAACACTAAAGGGAGAACAATATCAGCCAGATATGCTGACCCCCCCACCCCACCCCTGCCCAGAAAAAAAAGGACGTCAAATAGCAGAGCAGCACAGAGAGTGGTGAACAGGAGTCTGGATCTCAAGATGTGGAGACACTGAATGAGGAGATGTGTAAACAACCTTTCGCTAAGAAACATTCAGCAGATGAAGTTCCTGTTTTAAACCAGTGCATGAGCTGTTTCTATTTGCCATTGGTCCATACTGATTCATAGAAAAACTCTAAAGAACTCATCAACAAAGTTTAAGTTGACAAGCGGGTATTTTTTATTGAGGCACTGGGAGACACTCCTCTGAGCGTGTCTCACTCGAGCACCAAACAAGCTGTGATTATATAGTCACCAAACACACATATTCAGTACATTACATGCATATTCATAAAACTACTTATGCATGACATCATTCTTCTAGAAAATTCCTCCCGCATGCGCCCAATAATGTGGTAGTGGCCTTTGGGACCCCTGGTGGTCGTTTCTTCATCATCTTCATCACTTCATCCTTTGTCTGAACTTTGGAGTTGGCCAGCCTTGTTGTCCATTTGCCAGCTTCTTAGTTGGTTCTAGCTGGTTTCCTTAAACATTCACTGAAGAGTTCTCTTCCTTATCATTGTTATAGAGTCCACCTGGGGTCCAGGTCGCTTAGTTACAAGGTTTGTTCTATATACAATGAGCTATCCTTCATTCTGTCTTTCTTGTTCTTTCCCCATCTCAATATTGATAACTACTGCCATTAGCCAGAAACAAACACAATGAGCTCATGATCAACAAAACCAAACTATACATGTGTGATTTTTTTTAAGTGCTCCTTAAACATGCTCACCTTGTACTGGAATTTCTTCACAATTTCCAAGTAAATCCTACCCATTTTATCAAACCAGCATTTGATGCCTTTATTATCTTCTGTTCCTAATCTAGTGAGATAGATTATGACAGCCTAATCTAGCAGAAATAATTTAATATTCTTACTTACTGAGAATAAATAACCCTAACCACTGTGGGGCTCTCAATTCTGATTAGTGATTTTGTCAAAAATCTAAGAGTTTTCAAGTGAAAAAAACTCAGCTCTAAAACCAGTTCTGTAAAAAGAGCACTACTGTCTCTTGCAATTTGCAAATAAAATGACCACTACATTTTCTAGTTTTCCAAATAGAAAATCATCCCTGGTTTTTTTAGCCATATAGATTCAGTCTGGGCCCTAAAAGTCATTTTCCCTGCCAGTTGCCAGTATCAAACAAGAATCAACTGATCAAAAACATGATCCTGTTGTTATCAGTCATCTTTTATGAAGTCTTAATCACTGGTGATTGTAGATAAATCAGAAAACATACAACAGGACTCTAAGTTTGATTAGGAAAAAAAGTAGTTTTACTTGCAAAGGCAAATAATTTCAATATGTTCTCAGTGACAAATCGTAAGTAAGGCACTCAATTCAATCACTTTTACCAAATAATTTCGGAGGTTTTGACATACAGAGAACTGGATATAAACATATGTAAAAGGGTTTTATAATAATCTTAATAATAAAATATCATTTCCAAAGAGCTACATATATTACAAAAAATTGATGTTGAAATGGCCAGACATATTGAGACAGGTTTCTTAGCTGATGCAGCTCAAAAACTCTGCTGCGTTGAAGACACTTACTAAAAATGCCAATTTGACTTAAAGTAAGTTTTAAACATCAGTTTGGGGTTTTTTATATTTTTACATAATCCTCATTTCTAGTTCATGTTGGCATGTTTAATCATTATGATAAGAAATAATGCTTTTAGTAAAGCGTGTCTCCAATTACCATTGTGCATTACCAAAGAGAAAAGTAGAAGAGGTGTGATTAAAATTGGTTTTAAGTGACAACTTCCCTTATGTTTAAAATGTGGAGTGCTATAAAAACTTGCCATATCTTTAACACTAGGATGAAGTCTTTCCCAAGCTTAATGCCATGATCTCCCTCAAATATGCTTTTTCTAGTGTAAGTACCTAATCTTCAGTTTCACTCACATACAGCCAGAGGAACAGAATTGCAAAAGCCAAAACCAGCATCTGTTGCTTTATTTCCAGTTCCCAACTGGCCAAAAGAGATCTGGAAGGTGAATCTACTACAATTTCTACATTTTAAGAAAATTATTTAATACATGATTCAGAAAAGAAAATTTATGACTATAATTGAGCTTGCCAAATATTATTTATCAAAAATAATATTATTCATTGACTTTTGTCATTTTTCATTGACTAATTTATTCAATAGAAACTTATGACATTTAACCAATTTTGCAGCAGCCAAAATATTACTTGTCAAAAAGTTATTTGATAAATAATGACGGTATTATTCAAATCCCTTAGTCAACAGGGTTAGTTGGTTTATATATTTATTATTTATCTATTTATTTATTTTCAGCTAACCACAATGTCTGCCATGGAGTCAAGCTGCCTAAACACAAACATGTGATGCACATTTAATTGGCAAGAGACGTACAGTTTCATCACAGACAGTGCTGTATTTTCCATCAGACTGTATCTTTCAATTATTATTTAGATTTATATTAATATTCTTTATATTTATATACTTTTTGTTTTCTCAGATCCTTCTTTCCTTACTCGTTTCTTCCGTTTCTTCTTTCCAACACATCATATACTTTCTAGGTGATAATTGCCCCTTTTTATATAGTTAATACCCATATTTGAGAAATGCTTATGATTTGCAATCATCTTCAAGCATTGTTAAAATCTAACTGCAATTTAACTACTCAGATCTGACTTCATAAAAACAGAATTCTGAGAATGAATGTTTTTTGCGTACTACAGAATGATCTGAGCTCTGCTTCAGTTATTGCTGTGGCTGAAAAATGGGGAATACATGGTGCAGCACTATACAGGAAAACAAACTATTTTGCAATTAGGAAAATGTTAGTATAGACAAGTGGTAAGAAAACTTGCCCATGGACAGGGCGCTGACCAAGTGGAACAAGAATTTCTGTCAGTAATCACGTCTTCCTCCTTTTCTGTACACCCAGCATGAGACATCTGGAACTGCATTTGTAGAATTAGTGAACATTCATGACTGCATCCAAAATCAGAGTCAATTTCGGACATGTGCAACACTACAGAATAATTAACATCTCCAGAAAAAAAAAAAAACAACAAACCAAACATGAAAAACCAAATAAACAAAACCTTTCATTGCCCAGCCGCACAATAGTAAGTTTACCAAATTAAGCATTAAGAGTTTAGATGGCATTTGACAGTGTCCTGGGTTCAGCAGTAGCAGTCATTTTTATCCTTCTTGGTGACTGGTGCAGTCCTGTGTTTATGACTTTCGGTCTGGGAACAGTACTGATAATACCGATGTTTGTAGCTACTGCTTAGAATGTTTACACTTATCAAGAACT
>WYDI02015052.1:18223-28334 GCA_009867235.2 Psittacus erithacus
ACAGACAGTTTTGTCTGTTGTCACTAAATGCTTCATTTCTCCCTTCTTAAAAGGAAACTGTCAATGCCTCTATAGTGCTTGAATATTATGCAATAAATCTATATTATTGCTAAAGTACTTGAGTGCTGTTTAAGAGAGTCTTCTGGGTTGATTGAAGAATAGATATGTCTCTGTTCAATGTATAACTCAGAAATTATGCATTAAGTAATAAAGGTCTTTGACCTTTCATCAATTAAACAGGATGAAAAGAAGTACTGAACAGTTGCTTATTGAGCGAGACAGTAACTTTCTGTCAATATCTGATTCCATATTGAAGGAGTGAATCCAGAGCATAACCACAAAGTAATTCCAGATTAAGTGGGCTTGTTTTGGCGTTTCTACACACACACACACCCCCCCTTTTTTTTTTCTTCTGCTCTTTCTCTCTACAGTATTGCTATTCTTTCACTGTCAGGCTTGAAGAAGAAAGCATTCAATATGGTGCAGAAGGCTGAACGTGGGGTGAAGCTGATGCAGATAGGGCCTATCCAAGGGGATGTCTGTTTTACTGGCTCCTTGGTGCAGGTCCAAACTGGGCATGTGAGGCAAAGGCTATGGGTTATGTGAGTGTACAGTGTTTACGTTGTCTGCTCTCCCCATCTCCCTTAATAAATAAATTGCAGGTTATATGCTTTTGTTCTTGTGGCCACCCCACCTAAGTTTATCCTGACAATGAACAATTTGACCAAGTGTTAAACACTGATGTTTCTCCATTCTTTGTTGGAACTGGCACTGACAATTCAACAATGGCTCAAATACCTAAATTTCTTCTTTTTTATAATAGCTTGAACAAGTAACTACTTCTACCATTAATATAAGTGACATAAAATTATAAAATTAAGTAAGTTTAATATAATCGAAAGTTATTACAGTGACACTTGGGGTTTTGTAAATTTGTTTCTGAAACAGTTGAGCACAATTACATGTAAGAAGCGCCACATCTTATTCAATTCAGATAGTTACGCAGTTCAAACTCAGGAAAAGTATAGTTAAGATGTTAAAAACATGTAACTGTAAAAGTAGCTATAATTATCCTAAAATTTCGTCACCTCACAATCCCAAACTCGACTAGTTGCCTTGCTCTGCTGCAAACAAATATGAAGTCACTTTGACTTGTATTTCATACGGCATGCTTTCAGTGGTTTTATTTTTTTCTTTTAGAAAAATAGAGGCATACCTGTCAAAGCAGTAATTCATCTAACAAAATATTCATAAGATCTAACACTGTAACTACCAAATAACAATATAGATTTGTTATAACCTTTCTGTTCTGAGTCAAATAGCCTTACTGCTCTTACTGATTAGGAGTAACACTGGTCCTTGCCTGCATTGAACCTTATTAGCTTATGTGACTTTAACACTGCTCTCAGGAATGCATGTATGCTTACAGCTACTTAGATCTTTTTTTATGTCTGAACTTGTTTGCTATCTACATGACAAGCCATTAGCTATAGAAATCCAATCAAAAATGTGAAGTAATTACTAAAAGAAACATAATCCCTTCCTAGTTGATAAACAGACAAAACCAAAACCTACCTCATTTTACCTGTGTGCAACTTGTGCCTGATTTTCAGTCTGACCATTAGTGGCTAAGACAAAAGTACTCATGTTAGAAAGAATAATATTTTAGCCTATATATCTGAAACCTATACACTGATTCTCTGACTCTAAGGCTAGGTTTACTTCCATAATTATAAAACAGATAACTGATATTATGAACTCTGTCCCTATTGTATCAGTAGAGCATAATTCTGCAATAATTATTCATAGAGTATCTACATTAATAGTCTTATACCAAAGCAAATCAACACAATACTTAGATCTTTCTCGTTTTTCTTTACAATAAAATTCTCATAGAAGTAACAAACAACATTTGCAAACACTGAAAGAACAGACTTTGGCATACGTTGTAGCATCTCTCTGCAAGAAAAAAATGTTTTAAATGAAGTGAAAGTTGTTTGTTTAAAATATACTTAATCTGCAACTTGAAAGGTTTTTCCAATGTGAGTAGGAAGATGATCTTGGAAAATTATTAAATACAGCAAGTCTCATGCAACCTTCTTCCTTCTTATAGTAGATGCAGTGTTGTCAAGAAAAAGTACGACTTCACTATCAGCTGATGCTGTCACTAAAAAAAATCCAACTTCACAGTTTATCAGAATATCTAAACCACACACATAATTAATGATTTCTTTAGAACTCTAAATATGGTGTTATCTTAAGTGTCTGGCACAAATGATAACTTTGAGAGTAATAAAAATATCCTTAGAGAAGACAGTAGAAATGAGGACCAGAGAGTTCTAATCAGTGTGGACTCCAGAAGGACCTGCGTACTCTACTCCTCAGAAGCACCAAGACCCAAATTATCCCTAACTGAAAGCCTGACTGAGAAACTGAGATGAGAATCTGACTGGAGATTTGACTAGACTGCTAATGATTCTGCAGTAGGGAACAATAAATAATCTCTGTCTGATGCTATAGCTCACCTCACAGTTGTGGTGTTACTTTTAGGGATAAAAGTAACTGCATTAGCTGAAAATAGAGAGTTGTTTAACAAAACTGTTAATAACTATGCTTTAACTTCTTAAATGGCTTACAGAGAAGTTAGAAACCAAAGTACTCCACAATACTACTATGATTTATTTACATGCTTTTAATGACTTCTGATCACTGTTCATACATAAACATTTTGCAAGTTCAGCAAGATAACAGATTGCATTCTGTAGTACATTTATTCTTTATGAGTTGTTAATATTTAGTTAAAAAAACACACAACCAACCAAAAGCAACCAACCAGCCAACCACCACCCACAATAACGAAACCAAAAAAACCCAATCCAAATCTGAAGCCAGTATGCCTAGCTGACTTCTTTCAGGTGTGTGGGATAATGAGACAGCTCTCTTTTCCTGCCCTTTTTTTCTGGCACTTGGGCCAGACAACATTGATGCTTGAACCCCAAAGTTCCTCTGAGGCTGCCTATTGTTCCAAAGTGTAGATAAAGGGTAGCAAACTGGTAAGGCTACAGCTAGGGAGAGAGACTGTGCAGAGGGACAGTGCTGCACCCCCAGTGCGAGGTGGCAGCTTGTGCACAGCCTTTTAGACAAATGAGCTCCTGGAGGCATCATCTTCCAAATGACCCAGTGTGGGCCTGAGCCATACAGCTGTATGTCTCAACACACTCTCATTCTGGTATTCATATATGAATTTCTCATGTTTTACACAGCCATTGATCTCTAGGGATACATCATGGTGAGAAAGGGAGTAAAAAAGGATATGATTCAGCAATTACGCCAAGAAAAAAAATTACAAAAATGTATGCTAATTTCATTAATGGGAATTTGCAGTTTCAAGTATATGGCAAATTAAGGGTCTCACTCTACATGTTTTGATGCACCCTGCACTGTGCCTCCAGTAAATGCCCAAATTCTGCTACCCTACACTAATGTGAATCAGTGGCAACTGTTCTGATAAATGAGATGTCCCTAGATTTACTTCAGTAAACAAGGAGAGCAGAACTTGGCCCAGGGGGAGTTAAGGGTAGTCATCGCCTTGTAGGAACAGAGCTGAAATCTGGGCGTTTCCGCAGCTGAAGAAAGTAGAAAAAGCATATGCTGCCTTCTATGAACTAAATGTCACTTGTCTTCTAAAGCTGTCTTTACTGTAAGGTTGCTATTACTTGTTTCCCAACAGTCCCCATAGTAACCATAAAAATTTAATTTCTACTCTAAATATTTAAATCCCAGACAGACCTGTTAACATTTTGGAGAATAAACACAAAGGAGCCGTGTGATTACTCTGCACTGTTCTGGGCCTTGATGGAAGGTTGAATCATATGTAACTCTTTTTGCATTTTGGGATACAAAAATTTCAGAGTTATTTCAAATATAATGTGTTCTGGGATACCTTAAACCATGACAGATAATTGACCCAAGAAATGCTACTTGCTACACATTAGTGAACTGCTGGGTACTAGAATGTTATTTCCTTCATGGTTTGGGCTTGTTGTTTTCTTCTGATTGCAAATTAAAACATTTATGAATCAAGGAGCATCACCTCATAGGGGAGTTAGACTTTTTCAAACATTTTCAGTGTTTGAGCTGACATCAATACAATTATTAGCATTTCTATTGCACATAATGTTTTGAGGTTTTCTCAGTTGTGATTAAAATCAAACATACAAATAAAAAGTGTCGCAGGTCACTGGAAGTCAGCATCTTCTAACAGTCACTAGAATTACTGAATAAGTGATCTTACAAATGAATTCAGAAGTTCTTATCCGTATAACACCACCACTGTGCTAGAACAGAAATATGTGAAGACATGGTGTCAATCACAAAGACCTCATAGTCTAAATAAAATGAAATTTGACCAAAAATGGCAAATGAACAAACAGAAAAGTCTGAACTGAATTATGAGGTTAACAAGAAAATCACATCAATTTACATATTAAATATAGCCCAAATGTATCATCCCAGAAAAATTAAAAGTGGTTTCCTTATTTGCCTTTTCATGTATAAAAAAAGGATTTTTTTTAATAACAGATTAATAATGACCATCTATAGTGCTGATAATAATCTGCTATTTTCTTTCTCAGAAAATCTGCATGGTTTTATATTGTTTTATTCATATAATTTGTTGACTTAATTGTAAAGCAAACTGCCTGAAAACATCACAATAAAAAATTAAGAACATTGTTCTAAGTGATTTTATATTGATCTCAGACCAATCTTACTGAGCATATCAGCATAATATTAGCGCCATAGGCATGTGTGTCAGTTGGTACAAAATCAATTTTACCTACTTTCATATTTGAAATCTTATTAATGAGAAATCCAAGCAAATACTTTTTGGAACAAAATAACTGATCCCTCTTTAAGAGCATTAATGTATAATGTTCTTTAGACCCTGAAAATTGTTCTGTTTTATCCTTTCAATGAATACAGGTTTATTCCCCTGACTAGCAACAAAAATTTCTTTGGGCAAGTTTCCCAAGATTCTCTACCACATCAATCAGTACAGAAAACAAACCATACTTTAAACCAGCTCAGCATGGTTATATCCACAGGCACAATTTGGTTAACTGAAGTTTAATATCAGTGGAAAACAAATGGGTATTTCTGCTTGTTATTTGCATGGAAGATGCCTGAAAAAAACCATTTTTTTATTTAACATATTTTTATAGCTTTTACTAATTGAATTATAGTTCTATTTGATCTACTACAAAGAAGTTCAAATCTACTGTGCCAATATTAAAACAGTAGTCACTAAGCACTGCCAAAAATATCTGGCTTGTGCAGTGCACCAGATTTCTGAGGAGTTCCCTGTAGGACAGAACAGTATACATTTTCTCATTCAGCAGTGCTATCTGCCAATCCTATTGTTTTACCCCTAAAAATGCAGCAAGCACTTTTAAATTTTATGAACTGCACTTGATGACTTGTATCATTAACTTATGGAGAAGGAGGGAGAGGGGCAGCATCAGATAACAGTCTAATTTGAGCCCATGATGCTCGTAGCTAGCAACCAAGCACCCACCTCATCACTCACTCACTCACTCCTCCTACCTCAGCGGGACAGTGGAGAAAATAAGATCAACATGAAGGTCAGGATAAAGACAGGGGGATTGTTTACTAGTTATTGTTGGTGGAACAGGCTGAACTTGGAGAAATTTAAATTAGTTCTGTTTGTTTGTTAGGGTAACACCTCCTTCTCCTCTGGCGCTGGCCTTCCTCTCACGCTTTGTTCTTTCCTGCTATCTGTCCACTGTTTTATGCCATTTCTTGAATACACTTTCCTGGAGGCACCACCAGCTTGGCAAAAAGGCTCAGCTGTGGTGGATCCATTGGGACTAGCTGGGTCCAGCATGGGGCAGCCCCTGGTTTTTTTCCCTCAAAGTCCACTCTGCAGCCCCCACTGCCAACACCTGGGCATCTCCACCTGGCATAAGAATCTTACCTAAACATTTCTCTTCCAGGTACTGCGACATTTGACTATATGCTGCCTCCAATCTGAAACTGAACAGTTTTTCCTCTGAAATAAAGCAAGCTAAACCTTTCTTATTCCCCTTCAGCAAATGAATAAATCACACACACACACAAAATTGCTTATTGCCTGGCAAAACCCAACTTTGTATTATATAAATCATTTATTTTCTACTTATTCCTGCATCCATCCACAGGCTAATCTGTCTCTGTTTTTATGTGTGTTCTGGAAAATAATGTAAAACTCTTGATGGCTGATGTAAGAAGGCTGTATGTATTTGAGATCAGTAGTGCATTTTTTTGAATGCAAGTTACACTGTTTGCAGAAGTAACTCTTTGGTGCAGTGCTCAGTCAAAGTAAAAATTATTCTTCTCATATATGTGCTGGCATCTAAAATAAAGTTAATAATGAAGACTAGTGAGTGAAATGTTACTGTGTTTCAGACAGTTTGTCTGAAATTTACCAGGGCTTTGTCAAGATCGTGATTGAGTCGTTCATTTATAGAACACGACAGAGGATTACACCCCATAATAGATCAGACATCAAGATTTTGTAATTTTTTAAGTATTCTCAGGCATAATGGAAAGTATCAATTTAATATCTAAATAAATAAAAAAATACCCCAAACATTAAAATGGCCAAAAAAAAAAAGAGAATATGCATTATCTTAAAACCCTCTTTCTCTTGTTTGGCCTCACTCGGAAATGGTATACTGACAAGAAAACCTGGAAATTGAGGAAGGTACAAAAGATAATGCAAGGACAAAGAAATACTATAGAACAGCTGAAGAACGAGCAGGTAAATTTACATTAGAATCAAAGTTTTTATCACAGACAAAGAAAAAGAGAGAAGCTTTAGAGTTTTTCTCAGGTGCTATTTGCCTGAATCAGAAATTATTGCTCCCAAAAAAAAACAAACCAACAAACCAAACATAGATCTATTGCATAAAAACCTCAAGCTAGGGCATAGTAGATGGGTCAGAAAATTGATAATCAGGAATGATTTTTCATAATATTCTCACTTGAATGTGATTTGAGTTAGTAATGAAGAAGAGCTAATTTCATTTCATGTCTGTTTAGTGGACTGTGAGACACTTATGGAAAATTATTTCATATGTATTCAATTTGCAATGGGCAGTATTCCACATGAGACCTGCAGACAGTAATCCCTCTAGAGCAGCTAAGGATTAAAGGGACAATCTGCCTTCTTGAAGTAGTTCTAGCTCAGGGCAAGGCTGACTGAAACAGAAGCTCAGAGATTTGTACGAGTCCTGAGCACCCTGTGTCATCTGAGAAGGCAGAGGCAGGGAACAGAATGAAGCAATGTTTCTTATGAATAAAAAAAAGAGCCTACAGCATTTCTCCTTACCAGCTGATCAGCTAAAATCATTTCTCATTCACCTATGTTGACAGATGAGTTCCTCTGATCTGGCAAATAATTTTGGGTGCAATGAAGCAGGATTCTGTAGGAATTAAAGTGTGAATATGGCAAAAAGTAGAAACTCATTATTTTTTTGTATCCTTAGTGTTTATAAAAGTGTATTGATAACAACTGTAGAGTCATATATTAATTACAGTGAATTCTAAATCAGTTTTTTGCAAAGATTTTGGTTTATAATAAAAATTATTTAAAAGATTTTAACATATGGCCATACCTAGAAGGTAAAGCAGCCATATTCACTGGGAAAGCTGATCTGCTTGTCTGCTTTCAACCTTCTTACTTCATAAATGGAACACACGAGGGGAGGGGGGTAAAATAAAGGACAGAAATATAATTAATTTTAAAAAAGAGCAAGCAAAACAATCAAAACAAACAAAAAATATTATAACTGGTGATATTTTTCAGGCTTTTCATCTTTTTAATTAGCAGAAGGAAGAGGAAAAAATATACTAGTAAATGTGAAAGAAAAGAACCTCTATTCTTACAGCAGAACCTGATGAAATCTCAGTAACAGTAACAAACTTTTACCACATCTACTTATTTCAAAATCAAATTGAACTAACGAATAGAAAACATCTTTCCAAAGGCCATTAATTCAAAACCTACAACTTATATTGCATTAATTCCCAATGGAATCCTCTTTATGAGCAGAGTCTTGTCAGAGTAGCTGCAAAAAGAATTTTGGGAACCTACTGTTTTCATCATCATACTTGGTACTGTAATACATTATATACAAAGCCTGTTTTGAGAAAGTTTCTCATGTGGAAATGTACTAAGAGGTGAATTTCAAGTATGCAGACATGAAAACTCCCAAATTTTTAAAACTGCTGGTTCTTCAACGTAATCAAATTATTCCATGAAGGATTTTGCAAGACTTTACTGACATAGATAGACAACTAGCTACAGCTAGTTTTTCAAAGAAAGACAAGCTAACCAAATTAGCATACTAGAGAAAGTGTCTTAGGTACATTTCATAAGGAACAGAAATACAGTCGTGTACACCTCAATCACAGATTTCAAAGGGAATGAGCAGAGAAATATCTAAAGGTAAGAGTCTCTGCCTACAATAATTATTCCCCAAGGTTTCACTCAAGAGATTTCAAAGATCAGAGATGGCATTCAAGATGTTTCCTCAGACTGCCATTTACCAATGTATATTCACATGATAAAAAATGAAACAAAAATGCTGAAATTTATCTCAGTATCTTCATCTCGCTCTTTGTGTTGTTCCTAATTGCTAGGAACAGAGGAAATCATTGATTTAAGCCCTGCCCATTCGCTTTCAGATGTAGAAAGGAGACAAGATTGGAAGAAGAAATGCATGAAAAAGCAATAGCATGTTGGAGTTTTCCTAAAAGGCAATAAAAGCTGAGTCATGTCTCAGGTCATGCCTGAACTATGAAAGGCATCACCATGTAGAGATGTATCAGTAAGCACTGAACATGTTGATACAGTATAGCCTTATAATCTTGGATCCCACAAAGAAGGTAGACATGTTCATACAGCAATAAGTGCTAAATAATTAATCTTAGCCCTCAGCCAGGCTGTTAGGTCCATGCTGATGCATAAAAAAGGGTATGCTATTTCTTTCTTAAGAGCTGACTCCAAGAGCTCACCTGAATAAAGGTGTCCAGGGACTCTCCAGCTATAGTCACATTCTGTTATACCTTAATTTACTAAGTATCACAAGTGTGGTAAAATTAAATGGTACAGGACCAGGCCAAAGGATTCATGGCCTCTCCCCCTTTGTTTAAATATTTAAGTCATAAGGATAGAATACCAATGACTCTTCAAAAATATCATAGAATCATAGAATCAACCAGGTTGGAAAAGACCTTTAGATCATCCAGTCCAACACTTATCCCAGCACTGCCAAGGCCACCACTAACCCATGGCACTGAGGGCCTCATCTACACAGTGTGTGAACACTTCCAGGGACGGTGACTCCAGCATGGCCCTGGGCAGCCTGTTCCAATGCCTGAGCACCCTTTGGGGACGGAATTGTTCCTCATCTCCATACCATGAAAGGAAGATACTAAAAATGAAGAGAAACCCATATTATTAGCTAAGAATTATCACAATATTTTCCATGCATGAGAAACAGGGAAAGGTAATGGCTTTTTTTGTTCTTTTTTAATTCTTATGTCTATCTTGATAAAATATTCATATCTTCTCCATATTGACACCAATAAAGATATTGTATATGGATACACACATTTATATTGTAACCTACAGTTTAGGTTTTAAAGTCAGGAACTTAAGGACTATGATTGCAGCCTAAAAATGAGTGAGCTGTCTAGAATTATTTGGAAAGCTATGTATGTTTTTATTACACCTATAATAGAGTCATGAAAAAGATCAAAAAAATTTCAGTAACCCCTTCAAGTACTTTATTTAAAGATTACAAGATCAAGTATTCATTTGCCTCCACTTCCTGAAAGGATTTTCTGAAACTACTTAATGAATGCAAAAGGGAGGGGAGGAAGGGGAGAAGAGATCAAGACTACAGTATGAGCAAAAGATAGATAACCAGGATTATATCAAGTGCATGAATGTGTTAACGATTATGCTATGTTTACGGAATAGTTATAGTTCATTTGCTCTAAGTTGTATATGAACAGTTTGTTTCATAATGCAGACATTTTTAAG
>WYDI02015053.1:0-48229 GCA_009867235.2 Psittacus erithacus
TTTTCATGTGCCTTAGCATGCCTTCCAGGAGAATGTGCTGCAAGATTTTGCCAGGCACAGAGGTGAGACTGACTGGGGTGTAGTTCACTGATGGAGCTACCAAGTACAGCAGACTTGGAATTGCTAAAAAATTGCCAGACTTCTCATTAAAAGAGCAATGCCTGGAATGGTACAGAAGAAAAAAAGGGAAACAAACCAGGGTAAAACAAAGCTGGAAAAAGTGAGCGTGTTAGTATATATTGTGAGTGAAAAGTACAGAGTATAGAAATTAGGGTTCTTGTACATATAATACCTGAATTTCTCCCTCCTTTTTGTCAGGGATTCTCAGACTTACAGTATTTCGTCTTTGAATTTTCCACATAATTTCAAATTTAGGACTAGGCTGAAATAATAATAATCTAAGCCCTATCATCAGTTGTGCCATATATATCACTCATATCTGTTAAATGAAGTATAGGTATTTATGTTTATATATCTACATGTGTGCTTTAATGTATGTCGGTCTGGAAAAGCCATAGGTAAAGAATGATCCAGAAATAACTTTTAGTGCATTTTCTGCTCATAAACTGGAAAAAATCATGGGCAATCCAGTAACAAAACAGGTTAAGTTCATTGATTAGACTCTCAGGTTCAGATCTAAATTGTCCTTTTAAGAATGTGTAGATTGTGCTTCATCTTCATAAACACTTGTTTGGAGAGACGTTTTGAAGTCACAAGCTCTCTTCATGATTTGCCTATATCCCATAACTGCAATACATTAGAGAACCCCACATAAGAGGAGCTAAGAAGTAGGAAAAATGTTCAAATCTTCAAGTCCATATTTAGGACCTGCTGAGAAAGGGAGCAAAATAGTGCAACAGAGTCTCTCTTGAAACACAGAAGGACTCCTTCTTCCCTGCTTGAAATCACAGCTCAGTTCACAGCCCAGCTATGTAAATTACAGTCTTGTTTCTGGTAAGGTCAACAGGAGAAAAAGACAGTAACCATATATCTGTGAAATGTAATATATTAATGGTAAGTACATAAGGATTTTTACATAGACTATACACCATAAACCTACTTTCATTCATATTAGTTTGTTCCCATAAACTTAGCTTCTACTTTTACTCAAATGTTTTTATTTGGTATTGTTCTCTTGTACAGGGGGTAAAATAGCAGGCTGTCTAATCACCATGAAGTCAAAGTTCTAAAGGCTGTCCTCATTATTCATGTAGTACAAAAGGCATTATAATTCCAAATACCTCATTCCTTTGACAAAGATTATAGCAAGGACAGAAAATGACCACAGATTAATCCATCATTCTGACACAGTTTTTAATGAGTGGGAAATGCCAAAAATATGATCCATTATCTTTGCAGTTCAAAACCTGTAATATCATGGACCGATCTGAACTACTTGCTAAAATGTCTTTGAGCATTCATACCCAGAAGCTTGCCACTCATTAAACTTTATAGAACATATTACACATCATTCTGCATGGATTAGAAATTAGATATGCATGATTTTTATTTTATTTTAGAGCAAGAACAAGAGGATTTTTCCATCTTCAGTTTGTGAAATGTCTTGCATTTGGATAAAAGTGTAATGTCTCAGTGTCCCCTAGTGGGCAAATGAATTCATAGGTAAAAAATTCATTCCGTACCTGTCTGCAACGATGGGTCATGTGAAAGAGAGGGAGATTTTCTCGATCCCTAGTATTTGATTTGTCTATCCATTACCCAGGAAATATGAGACCTTTGTGTCCAGCCAGTCTGTCAGCATCCTGGTATCGGGAACCTTCATTGAGAAGTCCTGCTGGAACAGAAGGAGATTTGACTGACTTGCTCAGGAAAAGGCTCCAGTAGCATAAGGGAGACCCCTCAGCAGGTCTGTCCACTTTATTTGAATGTGTTACCCACTGCCAGCAACTGCTAGTGCCCACAAAGGACTAACACTAAACAGTTTATGGGATAATGTTCATTATTAATATAAAATCATGACAAATTGAGATTCAGAGATTGCCTGTGATACTGTCTGCAGAAATAAGCTTGAAGTGATACACAATCAGAATACAATCACTAAGAGCAAGTACCATGAGCTAGTTATTATGTGTGCATGAGATAAATTCTTACCCAATAGGCGTCCCTATGGGGGAGGAGACAGGTTCAGCCCATCAACTGAACCCAGAATTTACGGTGGAGTCTTCCCTGCTTTCCCTTTCCCAATTTTACACATTTATACCATTCGATTCAGGTTAGTAAGTGTCACATTAATGATGCCAGGTAGTCTACCCACTTCCCAAGAAGGATGAGACCCTTGTACCCAACTCACCTGCCTACCCTGGGCAGCCCTCCAAGTTGGAGGATATTCACCCGGCCTATTCAGGGACCCTACGAGCAGCACCATGCTGATAGAGGTTAGGGAGACCAGTCTACCCGCTTCCCAAGAAGGACGAGACCCTTGTATCCAACCCACCTACGCCCCTTGGGCAGCTCACAAAGTCGGAGAGTGTTCGTTTAACCTATGCAGGTACCCCACGAGCAACACATTAGGCCAAATCCCTTAAAGTTTTCAGAAACTTATATATATAAGAAATTTATTACATATACTCGTGACAGGATACAGATTCAAGATAGCCAGTGATGGGGACTGACAGTGAAAACAGATTTGGTTAGAATCAAAACTGATCAGTGACAACACTAAATAGCTAGCAAGACGTTAGCAAATAAATGCGCATAACACAGAGCTCTTATCCAGTAGGCATCCCTATGGGGGGGAGAAGAGAGATCCAGCCGGTCGACTGATCCCAGACGTTTCAATGGAGGGCTTCTCCCTAACATCCCCCTTCTCTTTCACTAATTTATACTATTTCTTTACTCTCAGGTGGAGTTTGAGTGACTCTAGTCATAAATTCTTTTCATACCTTTGTTAGGATTGGAGTAAATTTTTCTCACTTCAATTTAAAGGCACAGGCTAAAAGAATTTCAGAGCGCAAGCTCAGTGAGGGGTGGTCGCAGCCTGGGCAGGGGTCTCTCTTGAGGTGGGTGCGTGTTTTAGTATTATAATGAAGCAAAGTTCAGCTGCAGGACGTGTTCTCACCATCACTGCTGGTGCAGTAGCTACGATCCATCTCTCTTGACAGCATCTGGGCAGTTCTTCCTCCTTGATAACAGGAATGAGCCGTGGTACTTCTGTATCACTCTACTTCCCATTTCAAGGATATTGCCCTAGGAGCAGCATCTGCGTCTTATCTCAAGGTTGCTCTGACAATAGAGTCTCTGAATTGAGATTTGTGAAACCATATTTCTCCATTTTTCCCCAACCAGGGTTATTTTCCTACAGTAACTCCTTGTAATCCTCCCCCCAATGTACAGAGTGGCCAGGTAATTTGCATATGGTTACATCATTTTCATCAAAAGGGCATCCTATTTGTGCCTTGTTGGCTCACGAAGCTGCATGTTGATGATGTTCATGTGGAGTGCCAGGCTTCAAGGATAGTCTTTCTTGAGTAGAGATACAAGAACTCTGTTTCTTAATCCACCTACATAAGGGTAAAGTCTCCTCTCCCGCTATCAGTCCTTTGTTCATCAGTGTTGTTCAACTTGACCTTGTAGAAGGCCCTTTTTATCTCTTCAGGCTTCTCCATAGTAACACAGGTTTAAACTTTTTAACTACAGGTTTGTGGAACTTTAGTGGCTCTAGTCATGCATATTTTGTTATTGATGGGTTTAATATCCTCTTGCTTCACTTTTACAAATACAAATATAGTTTTCTTGTTTGGCAGCTGCTGTGTGGTTTATCAGTACATGGTGCTTTCAAGTTCCCACTCCTGCAGGGAGTATAACAGAGCCTGGCCACAGGGCCTTCACTTCACTCCAGCTCCATTCAGTTTCTCTTAGCATATGCCAAGGTTGCAGGGTTACCTGGTGAACAATCACTGAGTAGATTCTGTGCATGCCAACTGGCATCTCATCCCAGGAGTAGCAGCTGTGTTTTGCCCTAAGGTTTCGTTAGTGTCATAACTTAGAGTGACTGGGGGAAGGTGGTCTCTAATTTCCCTCATTTTCCCACACTATCATCATCAGCATGTTCAGAAAGATTGAACTAGTTTGGAGGGCACATTTTTGATATAAAAAGCAATATTATAAAGAGAAGTATGACAGAAAAACAAACATAGAACAGACAAAGTTCTTGGCCTTACTCCAGACGCACAAAACACTCCAACCAGGGGGTCCCTGCCAAGCATTCTCTGTGGTGCAGGAAACCTCATGATCAGTGTGACTGAAAACACCCAGCTGAATCTCAATATATTTAGCTTAGCAAGGATCAAAGTACAGATCTGAAGAAGCTTCTCAGCTTAGTATGACATGTTTTACTCTAAAACCCCAGAACAAAGCAGAAATGCAATAGCAGTGTAGGGCAACTGCCTAATTCTTTTTTCTGAGGACTGCACATGTTACAGCAGGTGAAAGTGCTGCATCAGGCACATCCTCTCTGTGAACGTTATATTGTCCTACTAATTGTAGCTAAGTAGGTAGTTGCATTCTGCATCTTTAAAACCATTTTCATATTTGCATGCCTAACAAACTGCCTTCTCTATGGAGGCATAAGTAGGGCACATAAACATACCAGAGAGAGGCAGAATAAAGTACTGAGAGAAACAATGTGGTTTTCACAGAGAAAATATCCCAGTACAAAACCAGCAGTGAAGTGCATCCAGGCTTACTTTAGTCATTATTAGAAGTGTCTAGTCTGGACATCTAGTATGTTTGAGCAACAGCTGCTTCATTAGAGAAAACGTTTGGTCTTGATTCTAGATTATTCACCAAATTCACACTTTCACAACACTACTGAATGCATTAGTATCCTCTTCCTCCCTTATGACATGTACTCCACCCTTTTTAAACAGGGAAATACAGTGTTGAGAAGCAGAGATTATTAATTTTGTTAAGATCTCACGTAATAAATGAACAATAATAGAGCATAGGACTTTCCATAAGAAGTCCCATATTTAGTAACAAATCCTTTAACTGCAGCTCTAATATAGTTAAAATCCCAGGTGCAACTTCTAGAGTCTGAAAAGATCCCTCCCCTTTCTAATCTGATCTATCAAAGCAGATTTGTTCAATAAACCTATGGCAAGCTGAGCAGTAAAAAGAAATAGTTTTCCAGATGTGTTCTGAAAGTAAATTGTCTTTGCTTCCAATTAATGGATTGAAAGTTGAGACAAAAACTCCTTCTGATACAGTAACAAAAAAATGAATCAAGGAAAAGTAGAGAAGAGGGAAAAAAACTGTATGGTTTTATTTATTTTAATTTCACCACCTGACAATATATGAGTAGTTTTGACTATCTCCACAGCTGATTTTAAAGGGTTGCTTTTTGGTTACTATTGAGCCCAGATGTAATCACAAAAATAAGAAGAGACTATTTGGAGAGAGAGACGGGGGTGGGTGAGAGGGTCAACTTCAACCCCTGGCAGATGCATCCTGGCTCTCTTTTCCCAGATACACTGCAATCCAACAAGCAAGTAATTTTTTGGGTGGAGGGGCAGGAAAAAGACAAATAGGGTTAACACATTCATTCACAAAGACTTTTTTTTTCTAAAAACACGTTCCACTACATAGGCAAAGATATAGCAGACTCTGAGCGCTATTGACTCTTTCTCTCCCACATAAGCTGAGCCAATTAATGAAATATCTCCTAATTTTTCTTATGGATGTGGACTGAGAATCTTACAACAACTTATTCAGCAGCCTCACCCATCAACTGGTAGGTCTTATTGAACTGTTTGCCTCTCATTTTTGCTTGCATATTCTTATGCATCCCAAAAAAGTGTTGTGACAAGCTATAATTTTCTAACTGTGATATCACACACAAAGATGATGGGCTACAAAACATTAAACTTCTGTTCGTGTCTCTTTCTCAAATGTGTGTCTACTACAAAACATCTCAGTTTCCAATTAAAATTAATACTTTGATAGTGAAATAACTTCTTGGATTGTTACATGTGACTGAGTCAGGGTCTGCTCATGATGAAGAAACATTCAAGAGATCACTTACAATGAATTAGTTCTTCAGGTCCTCGGAGAATATAACCTACAACAGATTTCTTACACAGAAAGTGCTGAAGTTCATAGCATCTCAACTACAAGAGACCAATGCACTTAGTCTACTTGTTACCTATGAAACAGATTTGGTCTAATCTTGGACTGGAATATAAAATACAATATTCTGTTCTGACTACAGCACTACTTCTGTGTTGTTGTCAGAAGAGAATTATTAATTTTTATTTTTTTATACATTTCATGGTAGAAAGACTACCAGAAAAAAGAAAAAAAAAAAAAGAAAAAACAAAAAGAAAACACACAGTAGGCTCTAAATAACTTTTTTCTTAGCTTTTTCTCAGTCACTGGATTATCTGGTCATCAGTATACACTAGGAACATTCCCAATTCCAAGCACGTGAATACCAACATCAAAAATGGGAGACTGTCCACCTGGGCATAAAGTGAGGCATGTCCAAAACTGTTTGCAGCCATGGAAAGTAATCACTCTGCACACTGGCTCAGATGCACAGCAGTTTAATGAATTTCAGGCTAAGACCAGTTTACATTTTCAGCATTTGGTGCCTCAGTGGCATCTGGTGGGATTTTATTTATTTATTATTTTCAAATCTGCTCTGCATCATGAACCTCAGTAAATTTGAAAGGTTTTTGCAAGGAAGCTTGAAGGGCTTGTTCAGCAGACCTTGAATTAACAGTAAATACCCAAAATTAGTTGTCAACTTTGAGAAGGCTAGGAAATCCCGCAGCATTCAATATAAACCTCTCATTCTTAGCGCTTTTGGGGGCACTCTGCAAGCTCTGTGGACAATATCGTTAGTGTTTCCATTTAAATTTGGAGGTGGAGCAGCTTTATATCTGAGCTTTTTCTTCACAAGTGTGCACCTCAGCAAGAGTAAAGACCTGACATCACACAGAGAAGCCATTACATTAATAGTGGCACACGCAGTTTGACCTTCCTTTATCAAAGGAAAGCAATCACCTTCAGCCTTTGAAATCTCTTCAGCCTTTTAAATCTCACTTTTGTGAGCTCACTCATTAGTTCTTGCCATTTTCTCCACCATATCATCACTACTTCTAATCATATTATAGTAGTATACATTACGGTAGTATATTCAGTGTGAGTCAGAGGCTGAACAATGCAATTTCATGAATATCCACTACAACATTAGCAGTAAACCCAGACAGGCAACACTTACACATACTCACTAGCAGGCATGCGATATTAAGCTTTCAAAGTCAAGAACTGGAAGCCAGGAGATACTAGAATTAGCCTTTATTGGAGAATATATATTATGATGCTTTTTGTAGTGATGTTAGAATATGTGTAATTTTTCCATGAGACCAATTCCTCACAAAGTTCGAGTTCATGTTATTGGAGGAATTACACTACATTGATTCATATTAACAACAGAGGTTATCAGAATATTTTAAGATTTTTTTCCAAGCCTCAGAAACAGCTTTGCTGTTTTGGCTAAAAATTTTCAAACACTTGTGTGAGAAACTCATGAACAATTCTAACTAAAAATGTGAAGTGCTATACATGAATGTATACATGTGGGTTAATCTGCTCTCAAGGCTGACTCCACAAGACATTGTAAAAAAAACCAGAACTGTACATATTTAAAATATTTTGGCAAGCAGCCCCCAAAACAACCCCACAAAATAGGGAAACAGGTGTGAAAACTAATACTGACATCAATTAAACAACTTAATCATGTAATCAGTCATTAACAAAGGAGGGTTGTATTCTACATTTCTCCTTCTCCAGCATACTGACTATGAAACAAATGTCAAATCAAAACCAAATAATGGCTGAAATCTATTTAAGGTACAAAACCCAAACCTTTGCTGCTACCAAAGGATCTCTGTACAAATACAATAAAAAATTAAAGTCTGAAACTACTCATTTGACATTTGTAAATACATACTGATAGAATAAATTGAGAAATTTCAGGTAAACACCATTTCAGCAAATTTGCAAGTGGAAAATTCATGCCAGCAGGTGATATTTTGGCCTATACTGTATATTTTTAGAGCTATGGAATTGTGAGCTGCAGCACTACAATCTACAATTTCACTACATCCAATGTTTTGCCTAAGTGTTTAGTAAGGCAAAGAAAATCACAGCCAGAAGAGAAGCACACAAACAGAATAGCAAATAGGTTTGCTTTTTATTTCAGGCTTTTATATAGTAGAATTGTATTTTCAACTCTAACATAGGTCATAATAATCACAATGGCGGTTTTTAACTTGCTTTCTAGGCACGTAGTACAGTTACGAAAGATTTTCACATAATCAAAGTTGGATATTTCTAGAGAGATCAAAAGAGTCTGTGAAGTGGAAAGCAGGTGCTACAGACATCTTAGAGGATCTGAGAATGCAATTAACCAGCAAATGAGCCTTGGAAAACCTAGTCTTCCTGAACAGATGAGCACAATAAAAGCCACTGAGAAATGAGACGGCCAAAGCACACTAATAACAGCGGCAAGCGTATAGGCATCTGCCCTGCATCTTAACCCTTAGGAAAAGAGAGCAGATCAGATACAGAAAAGAAAGTAGGTACAATTATGTAAATGTGTAGGCCTCCTGGAGGAGATAAAAGTTTATTGATTGCTTTTACAAAGGGTCAGTTAAGCAGAATAGTACCAGCCTCTCTCTTTACACTCTAAGTGAATTGATACTTGGGATGGCTGATGCTGGATGAAAAAGGTAAAGTGGCTTCTAGACGATCAGAAAAAACAACTGATTTTACCCCTTAGCATTTATGTAGCAACTGTTTTCATCTTTTATATTCTGACTGTCAGCATCAAAGTTTAACACTGGAAGGTGTTTGACAAGCTTTGTGGGAATCTGGAGTCACTGGCAGCCTTTGACATTTGGACAAATGTAACGTGGCTTTGGACAAATGAAAATAATCCATCTGAAAAATTTCTGCTGATTCCAAATTTCATACAGGGCTTCTTTAAACAATGAGAAAGTGAGGTCTCAAACTTTTAAAATGGGTCAGACTTCCTGTAAGTCTGTCCATACTTTTTCTGAGTTCTACAAAACACACTGCAGTAGCTTATGTCTTTACAGGGCATTAATCACAAAAACTATCACGTCAAGCCTAGTTCGGATATCATAAGCATTCAGGTTAAAAGGGGGATTTTCTGGTCTGACACAGAGGATCTTTGTGTGACAGGGCTATAAAATTTCCGCTTTTATGAAGACTGAAAGAATTCAATGTAGGAGTGTGGGAACAAAGTGCGATGTCATTCACCTTGAAACAAGCCATGTGACGCAGGGTGTGCACCTTTCATGGCTTTAATAATGCAGCTGATAGAAAATGGATCACTGTGTACAATTTCAGAATATTTTCTCATTTCAGTCTCCAACAACTCTGGAGTCTTAAAAAGCTTCGTCTTCCCCATCTCTTAAGCTTGCTATGACTTGTGGAAACTTGAGATATGGCTGGAATGACCTTCAGCCCATCCAGCCACCCATGGCAACAAGCGTAACCAGGCTGTGCAGCACCGCTGGGAAGATGAAGTGGAAATTATTTTAAATAATTTTAAAAATATTTTTGTTTCCTTGATCATTTTTTGCTACCTTGCTAAGTGTGGGGACCTAGGCCTTATGCTGACAGGCGATAAATTGTTTTTCTAAACTAATGATTTTTAGCACCTCACAGTCTATAAATTAGACAAAACAGTCTGTTACAGTAGTTGCTCAAATTACTTGAGTTGTACTTAAAATACTTGTAAGCCCAGTTCTTGCGTACTTAGATGTGGCTACTTCCCACAACTACACTTTAAGAACTTTCTCCAGCCTTAGTTAACAATATAGAGATTCAAATACCTCTCATTATGCTGGAAGACAGCACCACTCAGCCTTAAGAGAATTCATTGGCTTGAATTGATTCAGAGAAAACTCCAGGAACAAATTTGCCAACAAAGTTTTCAAGTTGTCAAGCAGGTATTCTTTGCTATGGAGCTGGGAGATGTGAGGGATAGCTCCTTCTAATGTGTGTCCCCCTATTGCTACACAAGCCGTCCTCATATAGCCACTGGGCATACATACATATTCATGAGACTACATGTGGATTACCTCATTTTCTAGAAAGTTTCCCACATGCATACAAAAAGGTGGTGGCCGTCTCTGAGGGTTGTTTACCTCATCCAGCAATCTTCATCACTTCTGACAGTCTGTGAAGCATGCGCAGTAGATGCTTGCACCAACTTAATTGGTTCTTTAACACCATAGACATAACTACCATACTGTCCTACTTATCAGTTAGTTTAACTGCAGCCCATCCTGGACACCTGCCATTCCCAGATACTCCTTATCTTTATGTTGTGTTCTTTCAGCCTCTTCATCTTACACTCATTTTGTACTAAGGTCATAAAGGCCCAAAACTCCGTCTACTGCAATGGTTTATCTTATACAAGGATTCTCAGTAAGTTCCCTAGCTGTACCTTATTTTTTCCCTGTGAATCATGCACCTCAGTAATTTTCCATTGCTACAGTTACAAAGCCATCACACTTAGCATTACTTAAAACTGATTCTAAAGGTTTATATATTTCATTTTGTAATTTTGTGCCCTCCTTTGTTTCAGAATGAAGCTGGATCTTAAATGACCATATTCCTTGTGAATAGGAGTGTCAGATCAGATGCTGCCCCATTTTTAAAGTGGTGCAGGTTTATTTCTCTTCTCTCCTGCCATTTTCTTATTGCTCTCCCTCATTTTGTGATATGCAGTTGCATAAGACAAGCATCAGCTATTTTCACTCCTTCCACTTTAGTGTTGGCTTGGTAATTTATGAAAACAAAGATGCCAGTGTAGCACCAGTGACTTCACAGATCTTTAATGGCTTAGCTTTTGCAATAGCACAGGCATAATGACATACTCCTGTCATTTATTAAGGATTTAAGAAAATTAAAATCTTCCAGACATGGAATTGATATTTAGAGGTCATTGGTCTGCACAGTTTGAAAGACATTCAGATATATTTTCTGAATCAAGCTAAGCGAAAAATCTTACACTTACTATTATTTACCACAGCATGACAAGCAAACTGCTTTTCAGGTTTTGTTCTTTCAGTTGTGAATAAAAGTTTTAAATTTTCCTTTTCTCATTTTCACACACAGGCAGCAGGCTGATTGCTGTTTGCCTGAAATAACCTGTTGCTGGTAATACCACCTGATGTAACAGAGTTAAGAATAGGGAGGAAAAGAGAAGGAAGAAGCACATGGATATGCACCCTGAAAACACCCAGGGCTGGAAAGAAACAACATGCTGAACTGCCTGTTTGTTCTTACTATATGCACTGTCACACTTCACTTACAGTGATATACTCCTCTTTTGAAGGATACACTGGAGCTGCATGTCTGCTGATTCCAAGGATCTGACCTGTTCTTTTCTACCTCTTTCTTCTCCTTTTTTTTTTTATTTTTCCTTTTAGAACCTACTGTCCATGAAAGATGTAGGGTGCATATGCAAATACAATTACAGTTATCATCACATCATAACTTTTCATTCTCACCACAATCTCTCCTTAAAAATATATTTATAGGGCTGGTTCCTGATTTATTCTTTAATATGTTTTCTAATATTGATATTTTAAAAATCTTGATTATAAAAACCAATTTTTATCCAAGTTAAATGCAGTTGTGTTGCTCTGGCAGTTCTGAAATCTATTGATTACTTGGGAGTAACTACCATGTTTACTCCTCCAACAGTGCTTTTGATATTTTTCAGAATTCTCTAATATGAGCGGACACAACCTCAACTTTCAAATAAGAACCAACATTGGACCAGATACAGAACTCACTGCTTTTCTCTTAGAATGTGAATAAGCATTTAGCTGCAAACCACAATGAGTCACATTATATTGGATTAATAAAAATCCTTATTTTCTTCCTCTCCTACTGCATGTATCATTCTCATGAATACTTCATAGGAAAAAAGGGTAAGAACTCTCTCAGTCAAAGGTAAAAGAGTGATGAGAGCTTCTGCAAGAGGAGGAGTTAATCTAATCCCACTGCTGGATGGCTGTCAGGGTTTTCTGCTAGTTCCCCAACAACTCTCTTGAGAATACCCTCAAGAGCAGTGAACTGACTTAAACACTGGTATTCAGCATCAATCCAAGTAAAATAGCTATTATCTTCCAATCTGGACAAATAAAGAGCTTAAACAAATAAACCAGCCCAACCAAAATAAAACAGCCCATTTGTTGCTGATGTTACAGCTTGTCTGAGGCCTCAATTATCTCTGCCCATGACCCAGGCTCCTGAAGGATTCCTGGAAAAGATCGGTCTTTCTACATCCTTTTCCCAGATCTTCATCACGCCCCATCTTATTTTATTGTTTTTCTTGAATATTCTACACTTCCCACCCTCCACTATGCAGCGATAGAGCTGCAGGTCCTTTATGCAGCTAACAATGTACTAATTCTTTTCCTACCAGACTTGGTACCTGTACCATATCTGCAGGGAAGTTATAGATCTCAGAATGTATTGCTTCAAAAGCGAGGTTGGACAAGGCTTCGAGCAACCTGTTATAGTGGAAGATGTCCCAACCCCATGGCAGGGGGTTGGAACGAGATGATCTTTAGTGTCCTTTCCAGCCCAAGCCATTCTGTGATTCTGTGAGTTTGGCTGTCCTCAAATCTATTAAAACTGCAGCTCACATTGTGTAAAAAGAAGAGAATGGGAGGAAAATATTGGCTGTTCTTAGGACTTGAGGGGAAGGGAATGACGGTCAGTAGAATGGAAGGCACTCACCCTATGTGTGTAATTCTAACTATCTCTTGATGATTTAACAAAAGAAAATCTGTATTTTGATATAGTACAGATTTTCAACAGGGCTATTTTCCACACAATTTGATATTTAGAGTTTTCAACTGATTAATTGTGAAAACTCTAGGGAGAAAACATTAACACTATCAGAGAAAAAAACAGAGAACAGTGTAAGATTTTTAAAGGTGTTATGAAAGCAACTGTCACATATATTACTCTTGCATGTAGTGCTGACAGATTATCTTAAAGAATTTCAGAGTTTCATTCAGTCTGCATAGCGAGGTCTCCATGGTGTTACAAGTGGGAAGTTGCTAAACAGTCATGAGCAGTCATTGCATCTAGCAGACAATTTCAAATAGACTTCAGGATTGACCCGTGGTTTGTGAGCAGAGAATAGTGGTCAAAAGAAGTTTCTGGCCCACTTCAGCTATGACGTGTTACATTTATCACAGACACAGAAATCGTGCCCTGTTTTCCTGCTCTATCTTTAATCTGATTCCCTTTCTTTCACTTTTCCATCTCTGTATGTGATAACACAACAGAGTCGAATCGTTCTTTTCCAGTTCCTTACAAACACCCTCCCCCCCAAATTCACACTAATGCTGAAATCATAGCTATCTTCTCTTTATCTCTCTCCTTCCTCCGAGAAGTAGCCTGAACCAAGAGATATTCACAGCCTTATTAATTGTGTTTTCTAATGATTTATTAATTGGAACGAAGGAGCAGTACATCTGGCAACATTTACATTTACAATTAGGGAATCTGATTCTCCACAGCAGAAGTCTAATTTTATTATTTGGCTTAACTTAGAAATAGTCAGACGGCTTAGATATGAAAAAAAAAAAATATTACTGAGGGGTACAGGAATCTGGAGAGAAAGAATCTATCTTTGTAAAATATCTTGCACCAAATTCGTTAAATTTATGCACACTCATGACATCACATTTTGTCTTTCAAATGTTCCTATAGAATCATAGAATAGTTAGGGTTGGAAAGGACCTTAACATCATCTAGTTCCAACCCCCCTGCCATGGGCAGGAACACATCCCACTAAACCATGCCACCCAAGGCTCTGTCCAACCTAGCCTTGAACAACACCAGGGATGGAGCATTCACAACTTCCCTTTGCAACCCATTCCAGTGCCTCACCATCCTTACAGTAAAGAATTTCTTCCTTATATCCAATCTAAACTTCCCCTGTTTAAGTCTGAACCCATTACCCCTTGTTCTGTCACTACAGTCCCTAATGAATAGTCCCTCCCCAGCACCCCTACAGCCCCCCTTCTGACACTGGAAGGCTGCTATGAGGTCTCCATACAGCCTTCTCTTCTCCAGGCTGAATTGGAGCCCCAACTTTCTCAGCCTATCTTCATATTATACTTCTATTTTGTCTTCTATTTAATTTTTTTGTCTTCTATTTAATTTTTTAGCTTCTATTTAAATTGATTGCAAATCAATTTAAAACAAAGCTAGCTTTGTTCTTTTTCTCTTCTTTGTGTAGGTGGTCTGAGACAAGCGGCTTGACCTCCTTACTGTATAGGTAGGCAACTGGACAGGGATACATTATCTGCAAAATTAATACAAGTATCTTCTGCTACCATTTTAGTCATAAGCAACTTTATATATGCACATGGGTTTATTTAAAACCAAAATGCAAACAGCATTTCATGGGCTTAGGAATGTATATGGTAGAGAATAATAGCAGGAATTTGAGTATATTAATGAATACTAGACAAATGAAAAATACAATAGAAATATTTTGTTAGCAAAGGTTTGAACTTTATAAATTCTAAAGTACATTTGAATGTACTTGCTGCTTCTATATAACGTATTTTAATGTCTAATAAATACTTTTATGTCTCTAAACATAACCTTTAGCATTTCTTGTCCACATTTCTGCACCTAAACCAAATACAATAATATGCAATGTTCTAAAACAATGCCAGTTTTTCAGGTAGCTGGAACAGCTGTAACATTGTTGAACATCTCTACTACACACTAAAATAGAAACTTGGTAAGCAGAAGCTGCACCCTTATAGGGCTTATTCTTTTGATGGCAAACTCTAGCAGGACCTTTCTTGCTAGTGAGTAGGAAGAGCAGAGGGCTATTATAGTACTAAGAGTATGCATGCTCAGGAGACTGAATAGCACAGAGCAAATAGGAAGGTCTTTCTCCCCCTCTAATATGGCCTAAGCCATGGGTAAGTCTGTAAAACTTCTAAGTCACATAAAAGTTGCAAATTGCCAGGATATTTGAGAAGTCATGTGGGTGAAATAAGAGCAAGCCTTGGACAGAAATTCATTCCTTAAGCATATGCTGTGATACAGGAGTCATCCCTACTATGAAGGATATGAGAGATGAATGAAATTGAAGCACTTTTTCCTGTCCTGTCTTTACACAGATGCAATGTTCAAGCATCCACACAGAGCAACCAACAGAATTTCCATTCCAATTTTTTTCTCCCAGCCTTTTGTCGCATATATTGAAAACCTCTGCCAAAGTATAAGTGATATTTACAGGGTAATGAGTGATGATGCTTTTGTGGGAGATCCTTAAATAGATGTTTCCTTATTGGCTGAAGTATGTTATAAAAGAACACAGAGCAGTAAAAAATACCTCTACCATGCCCAATTTCTTTTACGTCACCACATTTTCAGAAGTTCTCTTATCCTTTATGAAAGGTTTTCTTTTCACTTAATATTTCAAATTGCCACAAAGTCTTTACAAAAACATCTGAAACAACACTGCAATAAAATTTGATCTGTAATTAAATTATGAGATTTAAATTGATGGCATACAGGTTGGTCAGAAAGGAGCCTTTGGTATTATTCCTTGCCATTTATAAGGAATATAATTCAAAGCCTTATAGAGATTCGGTCTGAATTCTGAAGGAGTCACAGACTTTTTTTATTCAGCCTAATCTCTACAAAAGCATGTTTGGCAAGGTTATAAATGGAATAGTGCCACTTGCTTTACCAATCCAAATTTCTTTTCTCTGGATGATCTTTAGATGCACCAAAGGGTAGGGAAAATAGCTTTATTACACTGATTAAAATAATGTTTTGTAATAAAGCAAGATGATGGGGATGAAATTGATAAAAACAAAGCACCCAAACATCTGACTAACTGTAACAAAAAGGAACTGCAGTATCTCTTGTAATCCTTCCCACACATAACACCTGTAACCTGGCTAGAAAAGGATTTCTTCAAGATACAATATAGAACTTTGATAATATCGTACACTTTTCTAAACTTTCAGGACTTTTTTAGTAGCAGACTGGTACAAAGATGTTGTTTGTACTGATGAAATACCCTACAGAAAATTATAGAGCAATTTCTATGAGACAGAAGTGAAAAGCAAAATAATTATTTACAAAAACAACAGACTCCGTGAGATTTTTCCTGTAGTTCAAAGAAAAAAGAAAAAAGACATTAATACAAGCAATAATATGTCTTTGCCTGAAATCAAACTAATTCATAGCTTGTAGTATCTTTCATTAATCTGTCAAATGTAATTTTCAAAACATTTCTTAGACTTTTTTTTTTCCTCAATTTAAACAGTGATCAGACCTATTGTACTCAACACAGGTGTTAGTATTTTCAGAATACTATAGTTTCATCATTTTGAATTATTTTCTTGTTAGAGATGGATAACTCTGAATGCTTTCCAGTCAGTCCCATCATTCATATTTTTATTAAGCTGACTACATGTCACAGCCTGCAAGTAGTTGAGCAGTCAATTTGTCTGTAGTTCTTTCTCTCAATGTCATACATCTGTTCTTTACTAAAACAGAACCCTGCAATTTAGCCCAACTTTGATTTTGTCACCAGGTTATAACACCTAATTTACCAAAAAAATTGTTTCCAGCAGAAGTGAGCTAATTTGTCTGCACTTCTGATTCACCACTGGGAAATGCAAAAATGAATTAAAGCCAATTAAAAGCACAATGAATTTTTTCCTAAACCTTCCTTGCCACTTAGCTGAGGTTTGTAGGACACAAGATTGCAGCAGTCTTCCTTCCTGTCTGGTCACTCAGCACATGTGACCAGTGTTGTCCATTCACATTTCTGTTTCAAACTTCTTCCTAAAAAAGAAGAAAAAAAACTTGCAGTCTCAGTATTTTTTAAGAGTTTGGGTTTTGTCTTCACTGGGCTGGGGAGGTTATGGCTGGCTGTGTCCTGGTACAGCTCACTTTAAGCTATTCACCTGTCATAACTAATAGCTAAAATGTTACCTAGGAGGTTTTCGTAGGTTATTTTCTTCCCTTTCATTTCTTGTCAATAATATTTCTTAACAAAAGAGCAATTACTGGTTTGTGACTATCTGGTACAGAGTTTGAGAAAATCCATTAAAACTGAGATAGTGGTACCTGATCTTTTAATATTTACAAACGTTTTCTTTTTAATATCCTCTATATGGATTGCCTTTTTCTCCTTCTGACTCTGTTCTTCATCCAGTGGGAATGATTTGATTTCTGAATACTAATGATGGTGTGATTGGTTCAATTTATGATTGTTTGTAATTAATTCAGTTTGAAAAACATCTGACCTGTGTTCCTAAATGTGAGAGAAGAGAGCTTAAGGTATGAAGCAACTGAGAACATATCATGCAGGCCTAGTGAAAGACAATAATGGAAATGTGCATCTGTATGCAGCCAACATTTATGAATGCATTATGCTTTCCTCAAGGTTTCTTCATGTTTTTCTGTTTGAAACATCTTCTTTGCAAAAACACTTATCTGTGCTCTGGTTAATTCTACAGGCTTTTCCATATCACCAGTACTTTTATTGAAATGCAGCAGAGAAACTAATCATCTGGCAAGTCACCAAGCCAGAGTGACTGGGAAAAGCTGAAAAATCCCTCAGAGAGTGAGCAACATTTGTTTGATAGGCAGTGAAAAATAAACCAACAATAAACTCATTTTAACAGCAAATAAAAGGTACATGGGGCTAGGGAAAGGTTTTCTAGAAATGCTGAATACTCACATTATGCAATTAAATTGGCATTACTATGTTTGAGAGTCATAGAAAAGCAATTGTGAAAAGCTTATGTGTTCAAAGAAACCGATCTAAGGACTTAATTTTCTAGTTGCATAGCAAGAAAATTTGCCTTTTGATGTCTCCTAGATATTTTCTGGGCAAGAACCTATGAACCTTGTCTAGTTCAATACCAAGAAAGTTGTAAAGGAAATACTGTACTTGCTTGGCCATGAAAAAAACCTGATGCTTCATGTTCTGCAGAAATGATATTAAAAAAGATGAAAAAAACCCCAAACCCTTCACCTTGTTTAATGAATAGATAGATCATAATCAGATAATTCAGCACTTGAAACTGAATACAAATAAACTTCCATCATTTGCTGCAAATTTCATCATGATTCCAGATAAATTCTTTGGAAATTATTTGTATAAAAAGACATCACCAATGAGTGTTGTCCAACGGAACATAAATGCAAGTACCTGAAGTAAACAAGATAATATTTATGTTATGAACTTAATATGTTGATTTTTTTATACAAAGATCCAAAATCCTAACAAAGCACAAAATGCTATTTTTGTGATGTGCAAACTCAAACCTGTTCATGCCGTAATTTTAATTTGCTTGGGAACAGGTGACAGAATTCTTTCCCTACTAACATGTTATGAAATAACACTGAAAACTATCAGAAATAGTCTTTACTCCACTAATACACCACAACATTAAATTTATCAAATTTGCACCCTTTGGGTTACATGTGAAGTGTGTGCAGAAGAAATGGGATCTTCTCAGGCAAAATTACAGAGCGTCAAAGGTGAAAAAGTACAAGATATGTCAAGAGACAGTACACAACAGCCAACTGACAAATGCGAACCTTCCTTCATACTAAACTTCTCAGTCACTGCATGATCATGAGCGCAGTGTCCAGGTCTGTAAGATGGCCTACATAAATAAATTCTACAGAGAAGAGCAAAGCTGTGGAAAACACAAAGTGTCTGTACCTGAGGAAGTGATCACAGATGAACACTGACAGTGACAAGAGTACAGCAACAGTTCAGCCTTACAGAAAAGCACACATGGTTCTGCCTTCACCTGAAAGGCATTTGACCGTGCAAGCTGCACCCAGCAGATACACAGTAATGGGCTCCTGCATATCACAAGGCTTTGAGACAGATGAACTAAGGAACACACATTTATCCTTCCCTCTGCCCTGTGACATCAGTGATGCATCTCAGAGAGATCAAAGCACCAAAAGATGCTTTTAATGCCCTGACAGTCATGAAGATGCCTAAAAAGAGAGTCATATGGGAAAATCTTAACCTGATTTCTAGAGGTTTGTCATCATAACTTCAGGAGTTCATGAAGAGGCCAAACATTTTTCATAGCCACCTGAAAATGTTAAAAATAAGATGGGTTTGTTTGGGATTTTTGTTTTAGCATGCAAGATTATTTTATAAACACTTGGGGAATTTTTCTTACTGCTTCTCCTGCCTTAAGATGTCATTTGTGATATTATAGTTGATGATATATAGAAAGCCCTACATCTTGACAGAGCTAGTTTTACAAAAACATGCATTTATTATGATTTATTTTAAACCTGTCTCTTTCCAGAGTGAAGACATTTACTCAGAAGTCTGTTGACCAGTTTAAGCAGCTGGAAGTTTGCTTTCTGTTACAAGTACTGTTTCACGATGCTAGTGCTTTTAAAGAGTCATAGCAATTTTGTAGCTCACATAGGGGCAAATACGGATCATTTAAGGGAAGAATTATTCACACTTTAATAGTAATAATAATGTTCCTCTAAAGTGAGGCATATCAGACAGTCTGTAACTTCGCTGATAGTTTAGGTACTTTAACCAGACTATTTGAAGCTGTCCAAAATTTGAGGTACTTTAATAGCTCATCTAAAGATACATAGTAGCACTTTGGAAGCGCTTTGCATAAAAAACTGCTCTCCTGACATGTTTGCTGCAGTGGAGCAGAAGAATCAATCTGTTTTTTGTAGAGCATAGGTCAAACTTTGGTTGTTACAAATTGCACATTTTCACTTTCAGGAACTTTTTATGTCCATTTATATCAGCTTTCATCACAGCCAAGGGGATAGGACAGGTCCATACTATGGTACAGATTCTACAGGAATTTTGATTTTGAAAGGTTCTTCCTGCAAAAAAGCAAAACTTGAAAGCTAACGTTAGACTTCATGAGTTCAAAGACTGTGTACAGCGCATAGCATTCCTGTTAACTTACATGAGCTAACATTGTAACAGGTGTTAAGTAGTATCATTCATGGAAGAAGCGTTCATACAAGGGTTCCAATACTACACAGCTCTTACTTAATTTTCTGCATAGTGAACCATAAAGAAACACACTTGTGATTATACCTAACTTCAAGCACGTCCACAGGTTCTTTGCATCAATTATGTAATTATTTTTTAAAAGGTCTAGTCGCAAGGATAGCACTAAATTACCAAGTTTTTACATCATTAAGCATTACTTAATTTTCAAAAAATCAGTGTTTTGCATTCAAAATGGACTGTAGGAATTGAGGCTAAATTTCAGTCTTTTGAATTCTTAAAAGCAGTCCTGCTTCAAGAAATATTGTTTCATTTCTAAAATTGCAAGGTTTTGTGAAACTTGAAAGCACATATTAATGATTGCGTGAGTTAGTTAAAATATTTTATCTTACTCTTCAGTGAAAGGATCTAAACTGGAAGTTTTCTCCCATCTCATATCAATGAGTCATTAAAACTCATTACATCATTTGCTTAAAATTACGTGTGATCTAATGTATTTTGCTTGTACTTGGAAGCCCAAACTCCCCTTCCCCCCATAATTAATGGTTCTCATTTACTCATTTAGAGAAAGATGCCCCAAAAGATCCAAATTAAAGCTGTAAATTAAGCTAACAAAACTGGCAAGAGATTTGTTTGTATTACTGGCATTGTTACTGTTGTTTTTTTTTGCCTAGAGAAGGCAGACAGACTGAGATTCACAGTGGTTAGCTGTCATTATGCAAGGACAGATGTAGAGGGTAAAGAATTAATTACCTTCAGTGCCATTCATGTAGAGTAAGGCACGGTGTATAAATCCAGTGTCTTCATTGATTTCTGTTGCTTAAATGTTCAGACCAGAACAAGTCAAACCAGACTTTTTCAGTTGCAATGTTATCATGAAGCCTTTATTCCTTAATAAAAATGATATTGCAATGTAGTATAACAAAATAATAATAAAAAGAGATTGACTACTGCCAACAGATTCCACACAAGACTAACTGGCTTCCAACTTCCTGAAAGCTATGAAATACACATTTGATTTTTTCCAAGATAAAATTGATCAAAATCGTCATAGACAGTGCCTGGGAGAGGCTTTCAAGACAGGTTTCTTTACCTTGCTAATATGTTTTAATTCTCTTGTCACTCCACTTACTACACCTAAGATTGTTGTCACAGGCGCATGTCATTTTTCTGATTTAAAGACTCCAGAGAATTCAGCCACAGGGATGGAGATTTTAGCTAGTCCCTTAAGTAAAAAAAGCCATTTAACTTTATTGGATGAAAATGCCACCAAAGACAGAGACACTAAACACATGTGACATTGTCCTTGAAACAAGTAATTACTACCAGTGCCACTCATACACTAATATGTAAGAGGCACTTAACTGATATTATAATAATAGACCACTTAGAGAATATAGAGACAATGTCCATTAGACCAGAAGAAATTTAATAAACAATTACCAGCTAAAAATCCTACATGATATTACATATTTCTCTGACATTCAGTGTGTTTGAATTTGAACTCTTTTACATAAGATTCACCTTTACTTGCAGATCTGAACACTGATAAGAGCAACCCTTTTGGCAACTCCCTTGGACTCCAACAAGCTTTGAATAGAGTTTTAAGATGACAAGAAACTGCTTTTTCCTCTCATGAAAGTCAAAGAGAGATTAGTTATAACCCACAGCAGGCAGAGCTTACTTGTACCCTGTTTCTTTAAAATGCAAGTGCTGTGACACTGTCACATTTGCAAAGCCTTTTTCTGCAAATGCTAGTACAGGCCAAACTATGGGAGGCACTAATGGCTCAACACACAGAGCACTAGCTCACTTTATCAATGAAGGCACATTTGGATTCATAGATATGGCACTTCAATATGCATCATTGATGCAGGATATATCACAACTGCTGGCATGAAAAACTGTGTAGCAGTAGAACTACCTAAGCCCATTCAAGCTGATGGACTGGTCATTGTCAGTTGTTTGTGTACCAGTTCTTCAAAAAATGATGAAAACATTAAAAAGTGTTATCACACCATGCCCTGAAATACATTAATGCAAGTCGAAATAATTCAGTACTCAGAAACAAAGCTTCCTCATCCAGCTAAGATTATAATGGTGTGATCACATGGTCGATTTTGACATTTCAGTTAATGTAACATGCTTTGGTTCCTTACAATGAAAGAAATTGTAGAGAGGCATAATGCAATGCACAATCCTCTACCCAGCCAGTATTCAGCAGTAACTACAGTTCTCCCCAGAGATAAATGATGAAATTTAACAGTAACATCTCAAGTACCCACCCAGAAGACCTAGTGAAAGTTACACAAGAATGAGCAATGCTTCTTCACGTCCAAGCAGTAAGTTAAATAGGCTTAAACAGGATGTAATTGGGTGGAACAGGGAAAGATAAGAAGACATCTACTTTAAGCAGTTTCAGCAATTAACAGCTGGAAGAACTATTCTCTCTCCACATACCCACCCAGCTAATAGCTGCGGATGCACTATACACTAGCAGTAAGCTAATATTCCAACCCTTTCCTAGTTAGAATTCATTTATAATTCATGAGAAAAGCATAGAGAAGTCCCGATGTGAGGCAGGTCATCCTCTTAGCTCTACTGAGGTCTCCCATGCCAAGGCTAGCCTGAAAGCCTGAGAGGCCCCACACATTTCTGGTGTGGATTGCCACAACCAAGCAACATACAGCCATCACTGTTATCCTTCCACAACGCTATACCTCTGTATCTCTGTGGCTGTCTGACACCACAGCTCTATGTATTGTCAAACTACCCTCCACAACTGATCCTTTTCAGGATAAAATCACTTGAATCACTATGATAAAAAAGAAAATCCTATTGTATGTCTTTTCTTTCTTTTGCTTTCATGTACGACTTTCACATTTTTCTATAACTGAAAGTTGCAGTTTTGGCTTTGCTCATTTTTCAGTCTAAAGTCTCTCATTCAGAGGTGCACAGACAGGAATAAATTTAACCTCACTAATATTGCACTTCTAAACAAATACTTCCCATCTGTCCCATATCTGACATGTGAATTATGCCTGGCTAATCCAGTTAGCTTCTCTTACTCTCCACACCTTAACAACAAACATTCCCTTTTACTTCACCTTTTCTCAGGAAAAAGGAACACATCTGCATTTTGTTCTTTTCTACCCAGAGGAATTAACGGTGGGCTCATGACTCTTAGAGGTTCTCTTGCATATTGCTATTACTTATTCATTTAAATAGCAAGAAATTTACAGTAAGGTCTTTTTCTAAAAGCTTTATAACAAAACGTACTTGCTTTAGCATGTTTTTCAGAACTATGCTGATTTTACTTCAGTCACATATGGATATTTCCTTTTACCCAATTTCAGAATTTCCTGTAGAACAAGAATTAGGGCTTCTCTACAATACCAAAATACCACAGATAGGTGTCATATTCTGAAACAGAACATCTTCTGCAAAGAGAAGCTTTAAGATTTATGTACTTCATACACATAAACAGAGCTGGAGACTTCCATATGATCAATCAAACACCCGTTATGAGCCGCCCTGTTATTCATACACAGATTTACAAGGACATCTTTTAACTTAATATTAGAACATATTCTGTTCTTCCCTCTAGGAGTCCATTTCTAGGAGTTCAAGTGACATGTTCAATGTTTCTTAAAAAAAAGCAATTTGTGTTAATTTTGTTTTCTATTTTTAATTTATTCCCAGGTTCCTAAAATATGACCTGTTGTTAGACCTTCAGCAGTTAAAGATTTGCTTTAATCCTGTTTCAGGATTAAAACTATAATGGGTATAATTATGATTCTGCAAAGTAAATAACAATATGTTGTTACACTCCAGCTCTCTCATGAGAATAATATATAATTACCAAAATCTGATATTTTAATTTCATGACAACAGCACATTGAGCTTCTAGCATTAGAAAAATAATAAGTTTTGGTTTGAAAATTAACTTGAACTATAAATATTTAAACATCTCCATATCTACATGTTCACAGGAATTTGTTACACAAATAGCAGAAAAACAGACTATATTCTATCCCTTCATCTAACAGTGCAATCCACAGATCCTGACAATATCTTTCATAGATATTTAGCACACATAGGGGTTTGGCTATGCTAGACAAAGCATGGACCCTATTTTCTTACTATAAATCATTCATCTGATAAAACCAGACTGAATTCCCATTTTGGCTCTTCTTTCACAAAACTTAATTATCTTCTAAAATGGCATAACACTTTAATGGTCTCAGGCGGTACCAAAAGCTACATCATTCTAAAATTCAGTACCAAACACAACACAGCTAAACAAGTATCCACTAGAGCAGCTGATGCTGTTATCATGTAAAAGCTGAAGTATTTCCAGTACCCAAAATACAGAACTTTTCAAGAAAATTGTTTTCAGTTAAAAAATACTGGTTTTGTATTCTTGTGCTCAACAACAACAACAACAAGCCCCCCAAAAATCAAGCAAACACCTTTCATTATATATATTTTATTAGGGAAATGAGCAATATTGGAAATTAGGGTTTGCCAAAAGGGAACAAACTGTTCTGCCACAGTATCTCTTATCTCCTGGCATCCATATGATCATGGTTAGAGCTTTTTAGTCACATTTCCTCTCCACATTACATCACAGCCATCATTCTGTTCCCATGCATGCATCATCCTTGGGGCTCCAGCCAGTAAATGTGGGCTAAGAAACACTTTGATGCCAAGCACTTCAATGACAGTTCTCATGGGGAACTGCAAATAACTTTTTCTGGAATCAACACTTCCCATTTTTGGAAAAGTAATTTGAAGCTCATTTCCCTGACCAGACATTGTGCCTGATAGAGTATGCCTAAAGAGTGTTAATTACAAGGCAACTGCTGTACAATATAGTAGTTACAGCTGTACTACAGAGGAGGAAGATAAAATGAGCTACAGATTCAATTAGCATTAGGGTTATTTAGAAGCTGAAGATCTGTGTTTTAGAATTGATTACAATGGTGAAGCAGCAACGCTAGGTCATAAACTCATTTCTACAATGCTTTATGAAGAGCCTTTATAAGGTTGCACCAAATCCTTCGAGACGAGGAGACATATTAAAAAATGTACTGGGACAGTAAATATTCTTTTCTGCCTACACTGTGACCCCTTCATAACAGTTACAGTTACAGTAACAGCTCATTCTCACTTTGCAGATCACTACATATGAAAATGCCTCGAAGTACTGAGTGTGCCCTGAAAACAGAAGAAGAGGTCTTGAGGTAGTGTAAATCACTGGATACCACCACTGAAACTGTAATATCCTAAAAGCCAAGGATCTTTCTCACCAAGCGCTCTAAGTATCTTAAAAAAAATCATTGCTTGCAGTACTTTACATTTATATATTCAGCCTTAAGATTTCTGGATTGTTAACGCTGAAAATAATTATGTTTTTAAAAGATACTTCACAACATAGGGTCATTGGATGGAAAGTGAAATAAAAAGAAACAAAAACATGGTTGGGGGCAGATTTCAGAACATTATTTTGAAAAAGAGAAAAACAAAGTATGGTTTAGGCTTAGTTTTTAATTATTGATTTCAATTTAATTTTCTTCTGTATACATCCTTGTTTTAAGGTAAAGCTAAGAAAACCAAACAAGGTATTGAACACTGCTGTTACACAGATTTAAAAAAAAAAAATAAAATTATATATTCTATTGGACAAAAATAATTAATATTGAACAAAATGATCATCATAATTAGAATACAGAGAGACATTTCAAAATGTTTCTGTATCAGCGATGTTATACCTATCATTTTTTATTATTTATCCAACTATTATTTATTTAGGATAACTGTTATGAATAATAATCTTGCCTTACAAGGGCAACTGTTAAAAATAAGAAAGGCTTCACTGAAAATAGTCATACGTCACTGTCATGGTTTAAGCTCAGTCATAACTCAGAGCCACGCAGTCTCTCTCTCTCACTCCCCGCTTCCTCCCTGCACCCCCCAGCTCCTGGAGGGAGGAGAATTGAAAGAATGTAACTCCCACAGGTTGAGATAAGAACAGTCCAGTAACTAAGGTATAACACAAACCACTGCTGCTGCCGCCAATAATAATAATGATAAGGGAAATAAGGGAAGCGAATACAACCGCTCACCATCCGCTGACCGATACCCAGCCGGACCGAGCAGTGATCTAACCCTTCCAGGTAACTGCCCCCAGTTTATATAGTGGGCATGAGGTGCTGTGGTGTGGAATGCCTCTTTGGTTAGTTTGGGTCAGGTGTCCTGTCTCTGCTCCCCCCCAGCTTTCCCTCCTCCCTGGCAGAGCATGAGGCTCAGAAAGTCCTTGGTCAGACTAAACATTACTAAGCAGCAGCTAGAAACATTGGTGTTATCAGGGCTGTCCCAGATTGAAAATCGAAACCACAGCACTGCACCAGCTACTAAGAAGGAGAAAAATGACTGCTACTGCTGAACCCTGGACAGTCATCAGCCAGAATAAAGTTATATGCAAAGCATTTGAAGGCATACGATTGCATGCAAAGCATGTGAAGGCTACATTAGTTATAATTTGTGATGTGATGCATGTGTTTGAGAGAAGTGGGAAGACAAGAAGCGTCTGTGTGAGACAGGAATGAAAAAGAAATGCTAGAAGTAAAAGGCAGAAACACAAAGACACAACCAGAATATGAAATGGAGCTCTGACCTTGAGAAAAACTTAGTTAGATCCTCAAGCCAAAATTTAAGATTATAACAGTAGATTTTGAATTTTACTTATAAATAAACAGGAAACTATTAAAATACATACTTGTTTCTTTTCTCAATCAAGTATCTCTCCCTCCTAAACAATCGACAGATACTGTGTTTGGGCTAACCAGGGATGAAGGCAGAAAAGAAGGAACAGCATACCTGCTAATATAATAAAATTCAGCGGATGGAGAGCTGTTTCATTTAGTGATGAAAAAACATTTCACCAATACTGTTTCTTGTTCTGTAGCTTAAAGTATTTTGTTTTGATTTCCTTTTTCATTTGAATCTAGTATAATAACCCAAAATATGACAAATGGTAGATGGCACATCACTGCCTATTTACCATATTGTGAAAGCAGGAGACTATCTTACTTTTCTTATACTGTTTCTGCTGATTGTAATTGTTAGAATACATTTTTTTATGATGAGGGTAAAGAAAAACTGGAACAGGCTGCTCACAAATGTGGTAGATGCACCTGTCCTGGAAACATTCAATGTCAGGTTGGATGGAGCTCTGAGCAACCTGATCTGGTTGAGAATGTCCCAGCTCAGTGCAGGAGGGGTGGGTGGACTAGATGACATTTAAAGGTGCTTCCCAACCCAATCATTGTATAATTCTCTTCTGAGAAAGCAGAAACAACCAGGCCATCATGTCCCTCGAGTATCTGTCACATGATGTTTTTGTTTGGTTGGCTTGGGTTTTTTGGTTGTGTTTTTTTTTTGTTGTTTTTGCTTTTGTCTTTGGGGTTTGGGTTTTTTTTACATTTATTAGGTATTCTTTTTTCCTAAGATATGTTTTATTCCATAAATCTCTCAATAAATTTAATAAAGGAAAGGATAATATAAATTATTTTTGTAAGTTATTTTTATCTAATTTAGCAATGATGTTTCTAAATATCAGTTTAGAAAACGAATGCTTTAAGCTATTTTACAAGGATGTGGAATGAAATATTTGAAGGATTAAATGCTCAGACCTACATTTCATCAAGCATAATATGTCTGAATTTGATGATTTGAAATCTTCATATTGGTCCTATTCCTTAATGGCATTGTTGTGCTTTAAGCAAAACCAGCAGAGGCATACAAATACTTTATCAGATATGTTCACTTTACTTTCTTTCAAACACAAAGGCAAGCAAAAAAGAAAATGTCCTTCAGCCCAGGTAAATTTTCTGCCAACAATTTCAAATTCAGTGGAGTGTGTATCATAAATTTGAACAAGAGGATATATCTTAACTCATATAACGTTGCCCCAGAAAGTAAACCCAGGAACACATCACCTACCCCTGAGCAGTTGGATTAAACATGCTGGCTGAAACCTCTTTCAAGTGAGCCCGTGTTTTCTGTGTTTCTCCAACAAGCTCCACTGAAAGCTTTTACTACAGCTTTGAGAGAAATTGTTTTTAATACAACTGCATTTTGTTTGATCTCCTTCTTACAAAGTGTCCTAAATTCAGATATGGATAACCTGCCAACATTTTAGTATTAGTACTTTACATTCCTGGTTGCATTTCAGTATTAGTACCTTACATTAAGGGTGAAAAAAGTTGAAGGTCTTAGGAGAGAAAAATCACTGATTCAGGCTGACAAGTGATGCTGATTCTTCGCTGTATTGTTAGGAGTATGAGATGCATAGAAAACTGCCAGCCATTTACATAGCAATTTAGCTAAGCACAATATGCTGCATGACTATGATCTGGTCTGAATATAATCGGCTCATTAACCAAAACCATTTTAAGTTGTTCACATTATAGAAGTCAAGAACAAGCACAAATATGAACTCTGATGAATACATATATATTTATTTTTCAAAAGGATGGTTGATTCAACTGCCATTCTTACTGTTAACATTCAGTTATTTTAAAGCAACCTTTTTATGTCTTAAAAAAAGCAGATGCTTTATCAAAATGACTAGCATTTCCTGCCCCTCTTTAGCTAGTCTCATAGCAAGTCAGAGGGGCTGTATTCTGCCTCACTAACTCAATCTGTGCTTTTCTTAGTCGTGTGGCTTTCAAGTCTGCTGGCGCACTGGTCTGACTGTGTTTTCTGTGGGAATCAATTTATTACTTGGCATGTTTGTCTGACAATCAGGTAATAAAAAATATTTGGAGAAAAGTCTGTGGTGGGGTAAGAATACCTTTCTCTTAGCTGATAGTTGCATAATTGATTAGGAGGAATAAATGAAATACAGAGATTCCCTTCTGTCCATCTCTGGCATTTGAGTTACAATTTCTCACCTGGGCATCAGCTAGGGAAACTGATTCCATATTCAATAATCTATACTTTTATTTGCTAGGAGTGGATGCAGCAATCTGTTTTCCTTTCCTCTGCCTTCCCCTGTCAAATCAGACATACATACCTACAGGTGTTAACTACAATGACTGCAGTTGGTACGTTTCCAAAATATGGCAGATTTTGTATATGTGATGCCCAAAGCAACCATAACAGGCAGAAAATTAGGTTAGGATGCAGGCTTACTAAATGGGATTTTAGACACATGGAATTGACCAAAGTTGCAGTCCCTGATCCAGTTAGCCTTGTTTATAGTGCCATTGAACCTTGATAGGGGCCTAATTCACTAATACTTCCATAATGAGCTTTATATTTACCTAACCTTCTCAACCATCTAACAGCAAATGCACCTATACCCCTTCTAACCTCCAGAGTAATCAATGTTTCTCTAGAAAGGCACTTAAACATTGCTTAACATCTGTCTGAATGGCCCAAAACACAGTGCTCTTAGACCTGTAACTTTAGTGAGTAAATATCAGCGGTAGAGGGGTGAATGGGCAGGGGGGTAAGAATTTAACTGTGATGCAGAGGGTCCGGAGCAAGTGGATGATGAAATGCTTGCATGCAAATAGAGGAGCCAATGGAATGTGTGGGGGCAGGAAAAAGATGACAAAGTAGAAACAAGGAAAGAAATTGGGCTACAGCAGGGATACATACAGCAGACCTGAACCTGATATAGACAAGTTGAAAAAGTTGTGGTCAGAGCCTCAGAATTAACTACTCCTTAGCAAAATTTCACTGTATCTATAACTGTGAAGGTACCTATGAAAACTGGTCATAACTCATAGCTTAGACAATAACTGTAATTTGTTTGTGCGTATAAATCTACAACAAAAGCTCTACTCGTGTTGGCACCACACTCCAGAACAGGGGAGGCAGAACTGATTACTGTCATATTCAACACATATGCAAGCATTTTATTATCACTGAAGGGAGATAGATACACTTCCATTGCCTGTGTTTGGTCTTACCTTTTGTTGCTAATTCTATGGCTTGGTTTTGGGTTAACAGTTTATTGCTTCTGTTTGGCCCAGTACACACTGGTCTTGAGGCTTAGTGATAGTTTGGTAGTAGAGCAGTGTCTGTTCTGCAAGAAGCACTGCTCTTGCTGGATGCTCAAGACCGTCTAGATGACTGATTCCATCACTCAGCAGTCCTTCTGTAAAGTTTCAATAATGATCCTCACCAATTTATTCTGCTTGCTGACAAGTTCCATGCTGACCCAGAAGTCATAGGTCAAACACAGAACATAGCACTAAAGCAAATTGGCTGAAAGGTTACCTACAGCCATTAACAGAGCAGACAGCCTGGCTCCAAGCACATACTATGTCAGCTATAGTAAATATGCTTGCTATATACTGGAGAATGATTTCTAAATTAAATTCATTGATAAATGAAGAAACAATCTTTAAGGGTAGGTGGGTCAATGGCTTCAGTTAGCATTTCCAAAGATGAGCTTATATCTATACTTTATCATTAAAAAGCACAATAAAATGCTTTTTCCTACACTAGTACTTGTGAAAACTAAGCTCACATCTGTGTCTGAGTCGCACATTTTCTATGTCTGGAAGACCATCTAAGTATCTCTCTTGCTCACCATCTGACTGGCCAGCCCTTCCTGAGACTGCCTTCGGTAACCTCACACTTTCATGCCTGAATGCCGTGTAGTGAGCCCTCTTTCTGTCCTGGAGGCCCAATGTTTCAGTTTTGCACTGCTTAAACTGGGCTGCATGCCAGGCTGAAACCCAGAATTGTGGCATATATACATATATCTTTCTACAGAATAAAAAACCCCACAAAACCAAACAGGTTTTGAGTCCTTTGGTGCAAATCTACAATTCTTGTACAGGTCAATGCTTAAAAAAAGGGTAAAAAAGCAACAAAAAAGCAAGCTTCTGCAATCTAGAGGTAGCTCCCACACTCTACCCTGAACTGGCTTTCAGAGGTAACTAACCGCCACTGAATTCGATCAGGTTGTTGATGGGAAAATTCACCCAGTTAAGAGCTTGAATACAAAGTTAGAATTCCAGCTTTAGACACTTATTAATACTTTTTTTAAACCCTAGCCTAAAATATGTTGCATGTATTTCTGCGCTTGTGAGGTCACATGTTCTACACAGCATTTCCTGCAGTCTTTTGAAACTGTTTTTCACTTCCTGTTTTCCCATACTTCCCATATATATAAATATAGACAATGTTTTCTAGTGCTCTCCTCTTCCCCACAAAAAGACCTTAACAACTAAGCCTCACCCAAAAAAATATCAGAAAACTATTATACAAGACTACAGAAAGAGCCTGGGCAATCTGGGCCTTCTACCACAGAAGAAAGGAAAACCTGAATTATTCTGAGAAGCCAGAATTACATTAGAGCAATTCAGTGTTAACTAAGTATTGTTATAGAAAACTAAGAAATCCTATTTCAGACAAAAAAGTATTATCAAACATGCTGGACAAAATTCTGCATTGATTTCAAAGGAGAACTTTTGCACTGGCTCTGTTTGAAAATCAATTAATTTTGATTTCTGTTATGGGTAAGCCATCCCAGGAATATGTATCACCTCTCAAAATATACAAAGTTGTCCAATATGTTTTAAGTTCCCCTTCATTACCGTGTACCTATTCTGTCTGCTGTCCAAAATCTACCCCCAGCATTCTCCCATTGAAACTATGGAGCAATATCAAAATGCAAAATTTGCCTCCCCACAGAAAAATAGGAACATCAGAGATCATCTACTAGTATGGCAACCAGCATACGTATGCATCACCTTTCTCTGTTTGTTTTTTTTTTCCAGTGTAATTGAATCAAAGCTTTATCTATAAAGCAACTCTTTCATTTGCCTGTTATGAAATAATGAGTTACAGCAAAGAAATGCTCAAGTGTCCCTTGATCCTTTTTCATAAAAACCCTCTCTATAAGATTTCTTTCAAGTTTTTCTTTCTTTATCAGCACTTTATGAAGTATTAGAATGTGCTACTCAACCTGCTCTGAGCAGGGTGTCAGATCAAATGACCTTCAGAGACCCCTTTCAACCTAAACTATAATTATACTATCAAGTGATATATTTCCACCTGATAGAGCAGCACAATCAAATGACACTACTTTTGCCCTGTTTATACAAAGTTTACACAACTTGTTTACACAAGTTGTTTATTCAGCTACAGTAGTATCAACTACAGTAGACACTGTGCTATTTAAATTTGACTATTGATTCTATAGCTAGGACAAAAGGAAATGGGAAAAATAACACAGAATTGGATATTGGATATGGGATGTCAATAATCTGCAAATGTCAAACTGCTTCACACAGGAGCAATAAGCTTCAGTTTAATGCTTGAATCTCTGTACAAGTGTAATTTCTCCTCCTTTGATATAAAGGCATAGAATATAGATTATGAGAATGCTTTTCGCTCATTTATCTATTTTTACCTTTCATATTGCTTTTTTTATTTTTAAACATATACATAGCAGGGCATAGGATGTAGGGTGCAAATGGATGGGACCCTCTGAAAAAAGTGAGCAGTTTTATGTATGACTATTGTACTATTAAAGGAACAGCACTATTCAGGAACAGATACGTGACCCAAGTTGTTTGGTTAAGTCATTATTTCCAAATTTTTCTTGCATTTACCACTAATGAAAACCAGCAGGGATTATATTCAATGTGTTAGAGAAGAAAACTGTTCCAGTTACAGCTTCAGTAATTACAAGGAACTCCGCCTCACCTTCATGTTACAGAATCAGTGAAAAAATAATTCTCTAAGGAATTAAGTTTAAAGCCACATATTACTGAATTCACTTCTGTTATTCCTTTCAGGTCAATATGAAAGCTTACTGAGCATATCTGATTTTAATATCTGATCTTTAGAGAAAGAGGAGGTGAATCAGACTTTCAGATGTTAGCAGAGGGAAGAGAGGGAAAAAGTTGATACCTGTCATTAATCTATGCATACTCATGCTATTAACATCAAGAGCACAAATTGTTAAATAAATATAGGACAAAGATTGGCATTTTGAAAATTCATGCATATTTGGATGGCCATTTAGAAGAACATTTAAGATCCAGAAGAAATGTGCTCCAGTTAAAGGACTTATACAGGCTAGTCTTCTGATTTTAAGGGTTAGGAACATTCATCAGAAATGCCAGCAACTGATATAGGTTTACAAGATAAAATCATATGCAGAGCTTCCTGCATTCTTAAATTACTACTGTCTGATATTACCTCTCCTGTACATTTTTCATTATCCCTATTCATGGCTGCTAGTCTATCTAAATGTGGGTAATGGTGATACTGTGGGAATCACACCGTATCTCTCTGATGAGAAAGAAAATAGCATGAAGGTCACCAAAAGAGCAGAAATATCTACTGACTGATTGCAACTGAGCATATACCTGTATCAGTACTCATCACTGTATCAGGTAAAACAACTCTCCTGGCAAGAACTACCCATAGATTGATTGTATCATAACCCAAATATTCAAAAGTATTTAGATGATGGAACTTAAAATATTTTCAAAATATGGGGCCTGTCGACAACTATAAAAACAATGGTCTTTGCCAGGAATGCATTCAGTCTCTGGTTCAGAAATGCTTGTTCACACCTGGATTAGTATTCTCATTTCAAAAATTATTAACTTTATAAGAAAGGCCATCATAAAAGCTTCCATGCATCAATTGCTACACAATGTAGTATTTGAGCAACTGTCCATGCAAACTTTCCTGTCCAACCTGCCTGCACAAGCCTACAGTCCTTGCATTGACTGCTTGGGATTAAAAGAAGTTTTCAGTCTTCCAGATCTGCATGCACAAAACAAATGTTCTTCCATTTCTTTGTTTCCTAACATTAATTCATTCAGATACTTCTACTCATGGGTAGAAATAATCTGAATAGCAAATAGGGGTGGTTTACCTTGACATATATGTATCTTCATAGAGATGCCAATTTAAGACAAAAATTTATCTCACCAGAAACACCAGCATTCTATGACTCTGTCCTTCAAACTATTTTCTTACATCACCCTATAAAGAAGTCCCAAACGCTGAAAATTTACAATAGCAATTGCATATAAGAATTCTAGGTGATAAACTTTATGTACTTAACAACAATAATTCATGATGACAAACTTTAACCACAAGCTTTGACTGTTTTTAAGATTCAGAGGAAGTTTTCAATACACCACATTCAGACTAAGAAGATCTCACTGACTCCAACAAGTAGAGTTCATATATTAAGCCTTTTCAGGGGTGTCTGTTTACATTTCAGAGTAAGTCCCAAACTAATGTCTTATAAATTCAGATTGATTACTAGCCAGCTGTTAAACCTGTTGTAAAAGTGAAGGTTTTATGACACTGCAAAACTTATGACATCTTCTGGTTTTTACTGCCTCTGCTGACTATTTAGTTCTTTCTACATTTTGTGGAAACTTTTACCCCATTTCAGTGTAGGTGAAAGTAAAACAGATGGAAACAGGTTCAAATGTTTCCCCATAGTACTTGAGAACTATGACTTTAAAACATTATGCCTTTTTTAGGATATAACAATAAAACACACATACACAAACTGTAACATATGTTACAAATGCATACTGCAAATATATAGCTATATACTATATTCTTTGAGAAAATTTCCCACTATTTTCCCTTTTCACACTCCAGAGTTACCAGAGATTTCATTTCCTTCTCTTTCTTCAAGATTTTTTAACTGACAAGCAAAAGTATTCATCACTTTTGCAGAAGAAAATCTGTCTTTTTAACACAACGGTGTTTAATTCATAGAGTCCTAGAATAATTTGGGCTGGAAGGGACCTTAAAGCTCACCTAGTTCCACCCCCTTGCTATGGGCAGTGGTACCTTCCACTAGACCAGGTTGCTCCAGGCGCCATCCAACCTGAACAATTCCAGGGATGGGGCAGCGGTAGCCTCTCGGGCCAACCTGTGCCAGGGCCTCACCACCCTCGCCTAGAGTTGGAGCAAGAGACCTGCGGTTTCGTTACTAAATTCAGTAAGCCCCAAAAAAGCATTTTCTGAAGGGTGCTGGGGTAGTGAGTCCTTTAAATTGTGAACATCAATTGTAACAAACAGTGCACCCAGTTTCAGAAGTATTTATAATCTCTTGTTAGAGATTATAATATACCAAAAGGCCTGAAGGTAGCACAGTGAATTGAAGTGACACACTTTAGATTAGTTTCTTGGATTATCTATATGTAAACATGAAAAAAATTGCTCTTGATTACTTTGTAAAGGAAATTCTTGGGACCCTCATATTTCACTCCAGCAAATTAACACCAAAACATAGCATTCTTTTAAAGAGATGCTTACACAAAAATACAATGTTTCTTACTGTTTGACAATAACATATGAAGTAGAGGCACTTCTAAATTCTAAGCCAAATGAAAAGTCACCAGTGTCACAGGCTTTTAAAGCCTGCTGATTGTGTATTAGGCCATAGTGAAACTTTTCCATTAACCTGCGCACCTTACATTCTAATCCTGCTGCTGAATCAGTTGTAAATCTAATGTTACAAGAAACGTTTTCATGCTGGTATTTACAGGAACAAACAAGCAGTACATGCTCAAGGCCAAATTAAATATTTATTAATGAATTACAACAAAGTAATTAGTGTCAAATTAGAATATACTGGAGATTTGATTAACAGTTAATTGTCTTTACTCACCTGGGAGCCTGCTGTTTCTATATTCTCTGCCAAGATAAAAATAAGAGAATGAAAAAAAAAGCACATTGGAAGGATACATAGATTTTGAATGTTTCCATCAATTAAAGCCATCAGATTTAAGAATATATACTTCATATAAATAAAAAATATATGCACTTTATTTGTAATCCTGAAAGTTGCATCCTAACATAAAGACTCTCTCCATCTACACCATACTGTACATTATTTGTTCTTTAGCTAATGGGATAGGAGGATCACACCTAGAATTCATCTCACCTAGCTTCTACATTGCGAAAACTAATATCTACACTAATTTAATGGGAATACGAGTTTAAATAACTAATTTAGACTAGGTTTCTGAACGACATGAGGTTAAATAAAAACGTAAAACTCCAAAGGCATTCATGTCAACAACTTATGGGGAAAGGTAGTATGAATTTAAACAGTAGGGACAAGATAACATGAATTTAGAAAATGACAAATCATCACACAAACTCAGTAAATATGAACCACAAATTGTACACAAGGATAGCAGCAAAAATATGAGTCTGGCTTTAAGAAACATGTGTAGTCTAAAGGTCTAATCCTCTGGGAATGCCTAACACTCAAATTGGCTTATAATTATAGAAAACTAGGCTTTGAGACTTAGTCTGATAAGATCAGATAATAACTCTTGCTTGTTCTTTCCTTGTTGAATCCATCAAATGAAAATCAAGACAAAGAAAAAAGTTAACCAGTGCTAATAAGCTATAGATCACCAGTAAGAAGAAAACAAACAAAACAGGTTAATTGCTGTCACTCATTCTATTCTTTTATAGGCAAAATGACAGACCATTTCTGCCTTCGTGTGGTATCAAAAGGCATTATAAATTTAAAATATCTGCATATTCAATAGATTTACTTGTCCTGCTCTTGAGCCAGAATAACAAAAAATACAACACATCAGTAGTGCCTATGTTCCCACCTCAGTTTCTCTTACCAAAAAAAATCCCACAGAAGAGTAGAGTGAACAGGAAGTGGCAAGACAGCGCACATGATTTGGAAATTACTACTCCCAGAAACTTCACAAAAGACTAAAGATTCAGATGAGAAATGATATGGGTAAATCATTTTTAGTTCTGTCCTTTGACATATCTCAGTCTCCATGAAAATTTAGACAAAACCACAGATGAATTTGTACAATATATTTTCGTGGTACACATCTCAAGTTTTCGCATGTCTTAGTACTTTGCCTATTTGCAGACTCTTTAATAAGCTTTTGGAAAGTCTTATTAAAGGTAAGACCTACATCTCTTGAGATTTCTACCTATTCATTTGTATAAGAGTACCTTTTAATATCAGTGGGTTTACAAAAATATAAGCAAAAGATAATTTGTCAAAACTGGCATTATAGGTCATAAATGCTTTCACTCAATATTTGTGGATAGAGGAATGCATTTTGATTTTCCTTGCTGGAAAATCACTGGGCAGTCACCTTTTAGACCATTGCTGAACAGGTTAGGAACAAGAGCAAAAGAATGAATTATTTTTTAGTCAGCTGATGTAAGTGTAAGTCTTCATTCACATCTGTAACTCTTCATATCATATTCTTGCTTCCTCAAAAAAAAAAATTAAGGTTTTGTTAGACTTTTACAAGTAAATGTACCACATGCACACATTCTGCATGTCAGAAAAGGAATCAAAAATATCATCTCCAGAATCAAACTCTATTGCATGAAAGCACACAGATACAGAACTTCAGTCTTGTGCAATGTGTTCAAGCCTCCTTTCTTTATTTTGTTTCGCTTTGCTTTTGAGGCAATTAAAATGCTTCAAAATGTAGCAGCATACAGGAATAATCTCTCAGAAATATGTATTTAAAGGTGAGAGGTATTAGATGGATTTTCAAATTCAGAATGTAAGTCTTTGGAGAAACTCCTACTTGCAATCAGATCTCATTCAAGTATACAGATACTGGGAGATATTTAGCATCAGAGAAAACTTGGATACTATTCATGTGTTAAATTCCAAGCAAATATTCTTACAGGCCTCTGATAAATACAAATGTTCAAAGCATTTGAGTTGGGCCCCTTAGTGGGTATTAGAATTGAGATGGAGGGGAAGAAAGATACATGCAATTTGCAGCATTTTGTATTGCAGAAATTCTGCTGTATCAATGACCAGCTTATAAAAAAACCCTCTTTAAAATAAGGTCAGTGAGATCTGAATGCAAATTTGTGCTCTATATTTTATAATTGTGTTATTTTTCTGGGAACAAGAAGACGATCAAGCAACCAACTTGTGTCTCAGGTTTTTTGTGATCCAAATTAAATTTCCAAGTATCAGAAGCAAAGGACGGTTTCATAAACGCTTGAACTTTTGCGAACTTATCCCGCTATTGCCATCTTGTGGGTGACACACAGCATATCTTGATCATTTTGCATCTCTCCTGCCTGGTGGAGAAATGTTTTCTGATACTCCAGATTGACATGGCAATCATCAACCTGAAAGTTGGAAAAGGAAGTTCCCGTAAGTCAAAGGAGTTTACTTTATTAATTTAAATGAAGTGATTAAAGAAACATAAACTTGTTTCAGTAAGAGTTATTTTTTCCAAGATATTGAGCACTAGTATATATGTTTTTACAGTTCCCTTTTTTATTAGACAACTGCATTTCTCAGGAGAAGAATGATCTGTTGTTGAAGGCATAAGGTTTATGTAAATCACGTAACTATACAGTGTAACACAGACTTGAAGATAATAGTTTTGAATATAAATTTATGACAGATTGTGTAAAACTCAGATACCATGGCATCTGATTGTAGAAGCCATATAATATAGGAAAAAAAAAAGAAAAAAGCTTCCTAACAATATCATGTACTTACTTTTTTTCTCACATATTATATTCATGTAAAAATTAAATATAGCTAGACTTTTTACATTTCTTCCCCATCTTCCCCCTCTCCCAAAAAAAAAGAGTCCCAGAGGCAAGGGAATATGTGACGTAATCATGGAATTCCCAAGTTCAAAAAGATTTGTGTACTTAAGATGTCAACACTTTGCTTTCAGGTTTCATTTCACAAGTCTAGAACTAAAAAAAAAAGCTTAACTAAAGGCAAATCAGTCTTCAGAACGCAACATTTCACTCTCCCACTGTGACAAGAACTGCAGTGGAAATATCACAGATACCATTGCACAGTCTTTTAGAAGCAGATACCAATGCATTCTGTCTGCTTTATTCTGACAGCTTTGCGAGTTGCCTCCAACCCACAGTGAAGCTGTGATTACTTTGGCACTGTGTTCAGTTAGTTAAGTATGCTTAAGCATGCTGTTATGCTGTTGCAGTTACACTTTTTCAGATAAGAATGATTCTATGCCTGCCAGTGAAAAGCTTACATGAACATCCCAATGGCCCTTCTCATACATATATGGCATATACACAGAGTGTATTGAAAACATCTTTTTTCTTTAAGGGAATAATTATGCTGTTAACATAATCTAAAACCTGCAGACCTTGATGCTCGATGATGAATCAAGGCTTCTTGGCCAATTTCAGTTATGTCTGACACATACTCACACAAAATATTGCCTTGCTGCTATGCCATTTTTTGGACATTTTTTATATATTGTGCATCACCATAATACTTCTGTATTTCTTGAACTCTTTTCTCCTCCTTAAAATGTAGTTTCAGCATCACTTCAATGTAAGAAGTGCTCAAAGATTTTTGAAGAGTTTCTAGCTGGATTCAGTATAGTTTGCCTGCTTGATTAGAAAGTATGTCCCAGAGTCTGTAACTGGAGAAAAAATTGTATTCCACTGAAAAATATATTACTTCGGTCAGTTTTCCCTAGTTTTCGGGTTTCTTATAAACAATATTATTTCTATGATGATAGCTATGCTAACAAGCCTCTGGCTTTCACACCACAGAAGAATTTTGACTTCAGAGAAAAACATATTCTCTTTCAAGTGGACCCTACTGGTACAAAATGAAAGATGATGTTACCACAAAGCCCAAGCCGCAGACTGGCAGAAATCAGACAATGAAAAGAGTCAATGGAAAAAAAAAAAATAGGGCATTAGAAAAAAATCAAGGGAAAAAAATAAAAAAAGACAAACTCGTTTAAGGAGTCAGATTTATATTTTATCATGCATTTTCTGTTTATAAAAAAAAGATTCCATCATTAAATATAAATGACATATATAGTTTCTTCTGTATGGTTTTCTCTACACAACCATGCCTAAATTTTGAACTGTGAGTACACGATTAGTCAGTGCCTGTCAACGCAAATTCTGTGAGCTTGAAAACTCTATTCATGAAAAGGAGTGCTAATATAGAATCCAAAAAAGCCTCTGCTTATTTGGAGAGCATACCACAAAACTGCTGTCAGAATTAGAATATTTAAAATTTCTCTAAGTATTAGGAGCCTCTCAAATGTTCTTTACAAACAAAATGCAATTGACCTGCCTTCTCTTAGTAAAGAAATCATGGTCAGAAATTTCCAATGTGCTAAACCTTACAGAAAAAAGTTCCTGAAGCTCAAGGTTTAGGAATATCCTTGTAAACCATATTGTAAACTGCCAGATTCAGTAGTCAATTAATGTGGCCATTTTGTCACCTGACACCATATAACATTACCCTTGGGGGTCTGGAGGTCTTGCTAGCCCATTGACATTACAATTAATATTCACAAAGCTTCACTTGCCCTTCAGACCTGCTGCTACATTTCACTGACTCAGTGTGTAAGCAACATGGCTTGACATAAGTTAGTGAATGTAAAAAAGCTCTGTGATAGAAGATTAATCTTTTAAATGAAACTGTTAGTTCAAACAAATATTTAAACTTTTCTGAAAATACTAAGTTGGTTTTGCATAAATATGTTTAGAGATTTCTGAGATAACACAAGCAAGCTGTCAGATGCTTAAAGCTGATATGAAAGTTCAAGTTCACAGTGTTTTGCACAATGTACTTCAGTTCATGTCAAAAATTATTTTATCTTCTGGAAAGAAATTATTAAAGGGAGAACTTGTAGCAACTTTTAAAGTTGTTTCATACTTCCTTCTATAAAAAAATTGGAATTCATTAGGATTACAACTTACTAGGTGAAAGTAACAAAAATCTCTCTTCACAACCGATCCTTAAAACATGGCAAGCAACAATATCTTGGTTTAGAAAGGTGCTTTTCCGTTATTATGCTCTGGTTAAACTGAGTTCTATGCTATTTGTTTTTGGGCTAATGGCTTTTCTGTTTGGTGCGACATAAAGCAGTTAAACCTGTGTAGCAAAATAGGCAGAGGCAATTGGCAGAGGACAAAGCCTGCCGTACTCACTAGAAATGGTTAGTTCCCAGGCGGTAGAAAGAAAAAATTCTTAGAAAAATATATGTACAATTTATATTGCCAAGCTGAACACTCCATAATTAAGAAATAGCAAATTTATATTTATTACATTTAACGTATTCCCTTGCCTGTATGCTTTATTGCAGAGACATTAATTGATTGAGTTCTATTTTGCATCCCCTATCCCCCATCCCTCAGTAATTCTATCACACTATTTTTTCATTTCTTCAGGGATTTAGAGCCCTGAAGTATGTTAGAAACTTTCACTTGACATAAATATAGATGATTTCAGCCACAGGATTCTTTTGGCATGAGTGAACCACAAAAATGCCTCTTAGAACTCTAAACAAGATGCCTAAAATAGTTCTAAATAACTCCCATTTGCAGGAGCTATTTATTTTCTAAGAAGTCAGAAAATAAGAAGTCAGAAAGAAAGAGCTTTCATAGAAATACTGAATTTCATTAGAGATTATTAGAACAATTGAAAGGTCTTGCAATATAGAAGTAATTGATCTATTCAAATGAAGAACCCTTGCTTACAGTTTAATAAAAAGTATCTCTCATAAAGATTATGTCTTACATATTGTGGGAATTCTGTCACCATAGACAACCTAGATTAATTGTAATAAACAGAAATTGTCACAAAAACTCTGAGCTTATGCCATCTAATATTGTGTGAATAAATTTCATTTTCTAATATTATGAAACAGCCGAGAGAATAATAAATCATCTACCTAAGTCCTTTGAGAATTTTTGCATAATTTACTGAAACAAATTGATTTTAGCAGAAATGCTACTAATTTATATGAGGAGGAATGGTTTTTTTGTATGATGAATTTAATTTCAATTTCCCTGTTTGCATGAATTCACTCCAGCAATTCATTGCTGCTAGAATTAAAGTACAAACATGTTTTAGTTGAGCAGCCACATAATTTACACCTGAATGGCAATAAACTGCACTTAAAAGGCAAGCTGTGAAATTAGAAGATATCTGGTGAATATCATTGCAAAAGGCACACTACCTATCAAAAATATAAACAATAAAATGCTACATAACAATATTAAATATTTAGAGTATTTTATCCATAGCTTCGTTGTCAACATTGCAATTCTGAATTCTAATCTTTCTAATAATTCATAAGGTTTTGTTGGGGAACAGTATACTTTCTCATGAAAGAACAGGAGTGTAAAAGAGAATTTGTAAAATGTGTAGGGTTAAATTAGAGCAGAATAAACTGTCTCTTCAGGTTTTAAAAACTAATTGTAAATCCAAATGCTTAGAACATACATGATATGGGAATAAATTCTCTTTTGCAGGCTGTTCAAGCCAGTTCAAATTGGACTGAAAATTAAATTAATATTACTGGCAACTCAAATGTTAAAGAAATTAGTTTTAGGTTTATGTCCATAATCCGGGGTAAGGTAAGCTAGTGACTACTGGCAATCCAAAGTGAGTGAATTTAAAGATCTGGAAAACAGAGCAAGAATGTATGTTCCCTAACTATTCTTTTCAGTGCTTACTGCTACCAAGCAGGTGGCTCATCCCTTGAGGTTACTTAAGTTAGGCTTCAGTCAGCACAGAATATAAGAAAAACTATACTGAATCAGTTTTTGGTTGGTTCAATTTTTTAATCATGTATTAGATCTCTGTCCCCTGCCTCAAACCATTGCTGACACATAATTTTTAAATGTGATTCTCTAAGATATTGAGGTTTACACCATGTGTGAATATACCTTTCTTCAAGCACAGCAGTTCTAGAAGCTTTCAATTTCAGAAAAATCTGATGAGAGAAACAGATGAGTCAAAGAATTTCGGCACTAAAATATTTGTGAAAATAAGAAAGAAGAAAGAATACCATCAGCAGTCTTCCTGATGAAAAGGTCAATACAAGTATAGGACAGAAAACGTAGCTAAGAACTGTGATGTTTGGTCAAAAAAGAATTAAAAGACATACGTGCCTTCTCAGATATCAAAAATCTAATGGAAACTTTCAGAATATGTAAGCATCCAGGACAGAAAGCACTGCAGCTATAAATGGACCCATTCTTTCCTACCTCTTGGTCAGCCCATTGTTCTCTAACAAATATCAGTTCTATTGTTCTCTAACAAATACATCTGCAGGAAGCAAAACACTAAAGGGTCTTACCTTTTGGCCTGCTGAGCTTAAGAAGGTTGGTTGTATTTTAAGACTTACTAGTTCCTGGGACTTGTGCCCATGGGTATTCCAGGAATATCATTCTGCAAAAGAGGAAGACAGATTCAAAGATTTACAGGAATGGCAGCAGGTTCAACCATACAGACTGGCTACTTTCCAAGTTTTCACATCCCTTCATCCCAGCTGTCCATTAGGATAAGAAGTGGAACACTTCATTGTCATGATCAAGAACTGATTTATCAGTTGGCCACTTATCTCACTATATATAAATTTATACCTATGTTAAATTACAATAATGCAAAACTTGTATAATGCAAGATTTCTCCGCCATATATGATGTATTTGAAAGGAGAGTTGTCACTCACTGTTTAGCCCATACACATGAAAATGAATTTCATAGAAAGTAACTTGCTTCTCCGAAATGAAAGTATATTGAAGATATTTATGGATTATTTGATTAGTTCCTTTCAGCAGCATCTAACAGGATAAGACTGTAGCAGTTTGTATATATTCGATACTGCAGGGGGATTGGAACCAGATGATCTTAAAGCTTTTTCCAACCCTAACTGTTCTATGATTTTGTGTTAATACTGAGCCTGTAAAGAATTCATCATTTGCACATTCTTCTCAGAAGCACCAGATGCACATTCTTAAATAAAGTTATAAATGGTACTGACAAGATGTCATTCTTTTAATGAAAAAAAAAACATATTATATGCTACAGACTATGCTTATACTTCATTTTCCAGACTTATATGCTTTACATGTTCCAAATTCTATAAACACTCCTAATTAGAGTATGAAGAATAGAAGTTGAAACCTTACTTAAAAATGCACTTGTTTGCTTGTGGAGTCTATGTGTATTCAACAACATTTGATTTACATATGTATAATAATTCTAAAAAGATAAATAAAAATCCTAAGTAGAAGCAAATACTAAGGACAGCAGAACAATTTTTACCTCCAACAACCCACCCTTACCTCATCTTTGCAACACGCGTACCTGTGCATTGTCTGCATTGCTTGAAATCTACTACTTCACAGGAACTTTTCCTTTTTATAGGTTGCAATAGTGCCAACAGCAAACTTAAGTGGCTCCTTTGATTTTTTTTGAACCAGCTCATGAGTTTTTCCGGCCGTGTAACAAGATGGCTATCTTTCCTGGGGATTTTGTCCTTTGCTTAAGGAAATAGAGTCCGGGGAAAGCTAGATGCTTCTGTAATACACAGAAAATAATTAGAGACAGGTTGCTAAGTCTACTGAGAATATACATTATATGTCCCAAAAAAATAATCCTGACTCTTTTCCTTCTTTATATCTTTCTTTCTTTTGGTATACATAATAACCTCTTATGGACCTTTTACTGTTTTGCTGTATCACTATCAGCTTTTTTGATTTTTTTTTTTTTTTATTTTTTTATTCTGACTTAAGGTCACATCCTACTTCCTATACAGAAGCTTCTACAATACATGATGTTTCTGTTGCACTTTCATGCCTACTTCAAATACCGCAAGCCTTAGTACACTAGAAAGTATGAATGTCCTAAACACAGTGCAATGCTTTCACTGTCTGGTAGACTATTTCCTGGATTTTCTTCCAAAAAGAAATATTTCAAAAATGAGAGGCAGAGAAAAGAGAAAGGAGAAAGGATGGAGAAATTATGTAATTAAGAAAGCTTCTAGAATGCAATTCTTTTAAAACAAGCCTTTTATGTCATTGGTTATGCAGGTTGTGTGTTCTTTTTATTACTTTCCTCCCACAGAGTGACCTGGAACTGTATGGTATGTGGCATGGAACTGCCCAGGAATCATGACACCCAAAAGTAGACATTACTCATCAAGAAACGGAGCTTTCCTTAAATTACAAAAGTAGCTCTCTAAACATTGAAGTCAAATACCTCAAATCATTGCCAATAGAGTCAAAACTCAGTACAATAGGGCCAAATGGCAACGAAACTATAAACTCTATACGTTGTCTCATTTTGGGAACTTCATATGCTTACAGCAAAGTTAGAGCGCTACAACAGTGGAATATTGGTTATTTTAGTTTTGGTTTCATTTTGATTTTTTTTTTTTTTCCATTTTCAGTTCACTTCAGAAAAAAGTTGGACCCATGAGAATATACAAATTCCTCCCCCCTGCATTGTAGTTTGCACCCCTTCATGACATATTAAGCACACATCATCAATAAAGACTGCTAGCGAGCAGCAACATACACAAAACATTACTTTAAATCTGTTTGGTTTATGGAAAAAATGCGCAACGCATGTAAAACTTTTCAAATCATGAACTGTTAACTTTAACAGTCTTGTTCTTTGCCACATCTTGACTGCCTGCTAAATGGATGCATTATTGCTACAGCTTTCACCACCAGCTACTGCAGTAATCCTTCTGTTTAATGATCCTGATTTAAAAATTGTTACAGTTAACAACTACTGATATTTTACTTTCAGCATTTTGGCATTCAGAACTGCTTAAATGAAGCAGTTCAATCTTCTAAGTGACAATGATAGCTCTCATTATACCAACCTGCAGGACTTCCATTCTGCTATATTTTGATATATTATATAGCCTACTCTGCTATAATCATTAGCATAGTATTAAAAATACTGTTAATCTTTGCCAGAAAACTCATCAAATGTTGAATTTTTTGTTTGGAAATATAACTGTTTCTTCCTGGGAATCCTTCTTTCCATGCTGGACATGGGCTACAGTCTAGCTTACAGTCTAAATGTCTGACTTGATCATTCTGTTATTGCAAGTGAGTACAGCATGCATTAAATCTGCCAATTCTAGACTAATTCACAGATACTACAGTTCACACTGCCTTTTTGGAAGCTCTGGGCATCCTTTTAGATCAGTTCTTTGAGAAATGATGATAGCACTGTAACATTAAAAAAGTCTCAAGCTAAGCGAGCTGTAAGTTTCTGAGTGACTAATTTTAATTCTGTTTACTGCATACTGATACAAAAGGTGATGCCATGAACAGTACTGAAAGATTAAAATCTATCAAGACGGAGACTGATGGGAGGAACAGGCATTTCTTTTATGTTTTCATTACAGTAACGTGTAGTACTTTCTGGAATAGAACTGTCAAATTAGTAATAATGTGGAAAATATTCAGAACATTCATTCCTATTTACTTATATAAGATAGTTCAATATTGCTAAGGAGGTAGAATATTTCTAGTAGGCTTCTCTTTTGCTTAGTGCCAACTTGACCAAAAATTAGCACAGAGCTAAGCGTAACAGAAAACAGGTTTGCACTTAGAGGTCTCATAAGCAGAGTGACAGGTTTAGTACTTGCACTTTAGTACAGAGTAGGAGCATAAAAGAAGCTGTTAAAGCTTTGCAATTTCACACTTTTGTCTTGAGAATCTGATAAGATCCAGTGACAGAAAGCAGGAAACAGGATATGAGCCATCCTGGTTTAAAAGGCCAGCAAGGTAATGGGAGGAAAAAATCAAGGTTAAACCTTTAACTGAAAAAATAAAATCTTGTAAACATAATCCTCCAACAAAGTCAGCAGATTTGTGAAAAGGAACTGGCCATGATGCAGTAATTGTGAGAACACACATTCCTGACTACTGAATTTTCGATCGTGTGTTTGTTTCTATTTATTTGTGAATTTCTGGAGCATATTTCACCAAGCACATCAATAGCCCATATCTTGGGTTAAATTAAAGACACAAAATTCAAAAGACTAATGCCACAGAAAAGGCATATCAAACAGCCATCAGTAATACAAGGAAATATGCAATAAAATATTGTCTGTTATATTCTGGAAGTCTGATAACTATCTTGACAAGAAAGCTCACAGTTTTAAAGCTCATCAAACTCTCAAATTAAATTTCTACTAATACAACCAGAATCAGAAAAAAAAAAAAGGAAAATAGCAAGGAGTTGGGGAAACCAAACTCCGATCTCAAAAGCTGCCAAAAGATCTACGCTTTTCTGCCTTTATGATTTTATAATGCAAAAAGGTGGAGACAAAAAAAGTCAATATGATTTCCTACCCAGCCAGTAGGAAGGGGAGATCACATTCTCTTTTCTATGTAATTGCATCATTTATTTGTTCATCCAGCAGTTCAATTCAATTTGAGAAACAGGCAGCTGTCTTACAGAAAATTAATTACTACGAATGTTATGAAAACTGGAAGCCACACAGACACAGCTCCATTTGTTCTGTCTGCCTCTTACTGGATAACAAAAATGAACTGAGAGTACAGAAACAAGGGTTGTGTGTGATATACAGGAAAAGAAAGAGCATCACGCAGAGGATGAAAAGTCAAAGTGAAAGATGCGGAAAGAAAGAATTAGCAGCTTTGACTTTTTCTTTTAATTGGAAAGTATTCAAATCAAATCTTGATAATGTAATTTTCCAAGCTCTAGAATGGGACAAGTGATAATGAAACAGAGGTTCAGAACATTTTTAAGTTAAAAAGCTTCTTTTTATAATGAAGTCTAGAGAGAACTCAATCTAGATAATACTATATTTACAAGCTATGTATGAAATCCCATTACACATCAATATTTTATGTGATATAATGCAGGAACCAGATTAAAACCAAGTTACTTTTGTGTACACCTTACTCTTGGAGATTTTCCAAGGAATAAAATTCATTTTAAGTAAGGCTATCAAAGTGCCAACTGTTTCATAACCACCAGCCATAAGCAATTTTGTTCGAAATATGGAACTAACATTGACAAAAAATAACAACAGTTTTCAATACCAATTATTCATCTCAAAGTAAAACTTGGCTTCATACTCATTTTCTTTTCATCAATGAATCAGTCCTGTTAAATCATTCTAATTATCATTCACTTCAAAAATAAAATGTTATTTATGCAACAAGACCTTTCATGCTAAAGTAACAGTTAGTATATGCATTGCATTTAAATTTTAATATATGATTCTGTATGTGTGTGTATATCTATATCATTAGAACTGTGTTTTAAGGCGTACCATAC